>CALYDD020000482.1:0-102590 GCA_944472135.2 Trichobilharzia regenti
AGTTAGTTAGTTAGTTAGTTAGTTAGTTAGTTAGTTAGTTAGTTAGTTAGTTAGTTAGTCACAGGTTAGTTAGTTAGTTAGTTAGTTAGTTAGTTAGTCAGTTAGTTAGTTAGTTAGTTAGTTAGTTAGTTAGTTAGTTAGTCACAGGTTAGTTAGTTAGTTAGTTAGTTAGTTAGTTAGTTAGTTAGTTAGTCACAGGTTAGTTAGTTAGTTAGTTAGTTAGTTAGTTAGTTAGTTAGTTAGTTAGTTAGTTAGTTAGTTAGTTAGTTAGTTAGTTAGTCACAGGTTAGTTAGTTAGTTAGTTAGTTAGTTAGTTAGTTAGTTAGTTAGTTTGTTAGTTAGTTAGTCACAGGTTAGTTAGTTAGTTAGTTAGTTAGTTAGTTAGTTAGTTAGTTAGTTAGTCAGTTAGTTAGTTAGTTAGTTAGTTAGTTTGTTAGTTAGTTAGTCACGTTAGTTAGTTAGTTAGTTAGTTAGTTAGTTAGTTAGTTAGTTAGTTATAGTTAGTTAGTTAGTTAGTTAGTTAGTTAGTTAGTCACAGGTTAGTTAGTTAGTTAGTTAGTTAGTTAGTTAGTTAGTTAGTTAGTTAGTTAGTTAGTTAGTTAGTTAGTTAGTTAGTTAGTTAGTTAGTTAGTTAGTTAGTTAGTTAGTTAGTTAGTTAGTTAGTTAGTCACAGGTTAGTTAGTTAATTAGTTAGTTAGTTAGTTAGTTAGTTAGTTAGTCAGTTAGTTAGTTAGTTAGTTAGTTAGTTAGTTAGTTAGTTAGTTAGTTAGTTGGTCACAGGTTAGTTAGTTAGTTAGTTAGTTAGTTAGTTAGTTAGTCAGTTAGTTAGTTAGTTAGTTAGTTAGTTAGTTAGTTAGTTAGTCACAGGTTAGTTAGTTAATTAGTTAGTTAGTTAGTTAGTTAGTTAGTTAGTTAGTTAGTTAGTTAGTTAGTTAGTCACAGGTTAGTTAGTTAGTTAGTTAGTTAGTTAGTTAGTTAGTCACAGGTTAGTTAGTTAGTTAGTTAGTTAGTTAGTTAGTTAGTTAGTTAGTTAGTTAGTTAGTTAGTTAGTTAGTTAGTTAGTTAGTCACAGGTTAGTTAGTTAGTTAGTTAGTTAGTTAGTTAGTTAGTTAGTTAGTTAGTTAGTTAGTTAGTTAGTTAGTTAGTTAGTTAGTTAGTTAGTTAGTTAGTCACAGGTTAGTTAGTTAGTTAGTTAGTTAGTTAGTTAGTTAGTTAGTTAGTTAGTTAGTTAGTCACAGGTTAGTTAGTTAGTTAGTTAGTTAGTTAGTTAGTTAGTTAGTTAGTTAGTTAGTTAGTTAGTTAGTTAGTCAGTTAGTTAGTTAGTTAGTTAGTTAGTTAGTTAGTTTGTTAGTTAGTTAGTCACAGGTTAGTTAGTTAGTTAGTTAGTTAGTTAGTTAGTTAGTTAGTTAGTTAGTCACAGGTTAGTTAGTTAGTTAGTTAGTTAGTTAGTTAGTTAGTTAGTTAGTTAGTTAGTTAGTTAGTTAGTTAGTTAGTGTTAGTTAGTTAGTTAGTTAGTTAGTCAGTTAGTTAGTTAGTTAGTTAGTTAGTTAGTTAGTTAGTTAGTTAGTTAGTTAGTTAGTCAGTTAGTCAGTTAGTTAGTTAGTTAGTTAGTTAGTTATTTAGTTAGTTATTTAGTTAGTTAGTTAGTTAGTTAGTTAGTTAGTTAGTTAGTTAGTTAGTTAGTCACAGGTTAGTTAGTTAGTTAGTTAGTTAGTTAGTTAGTTAGTTAGTTAGTCACAGGTTAGTTAGTTAGTTAGTTAGTTAGTTAGTTAGTTAGTTAGTTAGTTAGTTAGTTAGTCACAGGTTAGTTAGTTAGTTAGTTTGTTAGTTAGTTAGTCACAGGTTAGTTAGTTAGTTAGTTAGTTAGTTAGTTAGTTAGTTAGTTAGTTAGTTAGTTAGTTAGTCACAGGTTAGTTAGTTAGTTAGTTAGTTAGTTAGTTAGTTAGTTAGTTAGTTAGTTAGTTAGTTAGTTAGTTAGTTAGTTAGTTAGTTAGTACAGGTTAGTTAGTTAGTTAGTTAGTTAGTTAGTTAGTTAGTCACAGGTTAGTTAGTTAGTTAGTTAGTTAGTTAGTTAGTTAGTTAGTTAGTTAGTTAGTCACAGGTTAGTTAGTTAGTTAGTTAGTTAGTTAGTTAGTTAGTTAGTTAGTTAGTTAGTTAGTTAGTTAGTTAGTCACAGGTTAGTTAGTTAGTTAGTTAGTTAGTTAGTTAGTTAGTTAGTTAGTTAGTTAGTTAGTTAGTTAGTTAGTCAGTTAGTTAGTTAGTTAGTTAGTTAGTTAGTTAGTCACAGGTTAGTTAGTTAGTTAGTTAGTTAGTTAGTCAGTTAGTTAGTTAGTTAGTTAGTTAGTTAGTCACAGGTTAGTTAGTTAGTTAGTTAGTTAGTTAGTTAGTTAGTTAGTTAGTTAGTTAGTTAGTTAGTTAGTTAGTTAGTTAGTTAGTTAGTTAGTTAGTTAGTTAGTTAGTTAGTTAGTTAGTTAGTTAGTTAGTTAGTTAGTTAGTTAGTCACAGGTTAGTTAGTTAGTTAGTTAGTTAGTTAGTTAGTTAGTTAGTTAGTTAGTTAGTTAGTTAGTCACAGGTTAGTTAGTTAGTTAGTTAGTTAGTTAGTTAGTTAGTTAGTTAGTTAGTTAGTTAGTTAGTTAGTTAGTTAGTTAGTTAGTTAGTTAGTCACAGGTTAGTTAGTTAGTTAGTTAGTTAGTTAGTTAGTTAGTTAGTTAGTTAGTTAGTTAGTTAGTTAGTTAGTTAGTTAGTTAGTCACAGGTTAGTTAGTTAGTTAGTTAGTTAGTTAGTTAGTTAGTTAGTTAGTTAGTTAGTTAGTTAGTTAGTTAGTTAGTCACAGGTTAGTTAGTTAGTTAGTTAGTTAGTTAGTTAGTTAGTTGGTCACAGGTTAGTTAGTTAGTTAGTTAGTTAGTTAGTTAGTTAGTCAGTTAGTTAGTTAGTTAGTTAGTTAGTTAGTTAGTTAGTTAGTTAGTCACAGGTTAGTTAGTTAATTAGTTAGTTAGTTTAGTTAGTTAGTTAGTTAGTTAGTTAGTTAGTTAGTCACAGGTTAGTTAGTTAGTTAGTTAGTTAGTTAGTTAGTTAGTTAGTTAGTTAGTTAGTTAGTTAGTTAGTTAGTTAGTTAGTTAGTTAGTTAGTTAGTTAGTTAGTCACAGGTTAGTTAGTTAGTTAGTTAGTTAGTTAGTTAGTTAGTCACAGGTTAGTTAGTTAGTTAGTTAGTTAGTTAGTTAGTTAGTTAGTTAGTTAGTTAGTTAGTTAGTTAGTTAGTTAGTTAGTTAGTTAGTTAGTTAGTTAGTTAGTTAGTCACAGGTTAGTTAGTTAGTTAGTTAGTTAGTTAGTTAGTTAGTTAGTTAGTTAGTTAGTTAGTTAGTTAGTTAGTTAGTTAGTTAGTTAGTTAGTTAGTTAGTCACAGGTTAGTTAGTTAGTTAGTTAGTTAGTTAGTTAGTTAGTTAGTTAGTTAGTTAGTTAGTCACAGGTTAGTTAGTTAGTTAGTTAGTTAGTTAGTTAGTTAGTTAGTTAGTTAGTTAGTTAGTTAGTTAGTTAGTTAGTTAGTTAGTCAGTTAGTTAGTTAGTTAGTTAGTTAGTTAGTTAGTTAGTTTGTTAGTTAGTTAGTCACAGGTTAGTTAGTTAGTTAGTTAGTTAGTTAGTTAGTTAGTTAGTTAGTTAGTCACAGGTTAGTTAGTTAGTTAGTTAGTTAGTTAGTTAGTTAGTTAGTTAGTTAGTTAGTTAGTTAGTTAGTTAGTTAGTTAGTTAGTTAGTTAGTTAGTTAGTTAGTCAGTTAGTTAGTTAGTTAGTTAGTTAGTTAGTTAGTTAGTTAGTTAGTTAGTTAGTTAGTTAGTCAGTTAGTCAGTTAGTTAGTTAGTTAGTTAGTTAGTTAGTTATTTAGTTAGTTATTTAGTTAGTTAGTTAGTTAGTTAGTTAGTTAGTTAGTTAGTTAGTTAGTCACAGGTTAGTTAGTTAGTTAGTTAGTTAGTTAGTTAGTTAGTTAGTTAGTCACAGGTTAGTTAGTTAGTTAGTTAGTTAGTTAGTTAGTCACAGGTTAGTTAGTTAGTTAGTTTGTTAGTTAGTTAGTCACAGGTTAGTTAGTTAGTTAGTTAGTTAGTTAGTTAGTTAGTTAGTTAGTTAGTTAGTTAGTTAGTCACAGGTTAGTTAGTTAGTTAGTTAGTTAGTTAGTTAGTTAGTTAGTTAGTTAGTTAGTTAGTTAGTTAGTTAGTTAGTTAGTTAGTTAGTTAGTTAGTCACAGGTTAGTTAGTTAGTTAGTTAGTTAGTTAGTTAGTTAGTCACAGGTTAGTTAGTTAGTTAGTTAGTTAGTTAGTTAGTTAGTTAGTTAGTTAGTTAGTTAGTCACAGGTTAGTTAGTTAGTTAGTTAGTTAGTTAGTTAGTTAGTTAGTTAGTTAGTTAGTTAGTTAGTTAGTTAGTTAGTCACAGGTTAGTTAGTTAGTTAGTTAGTTAGTTAGTTAGTTAGTTAGTTAGTTAGTTAGTTAGTTAGTTAGTTAGTTAGTCAGTTAGTTAGTTAGTTAGTTAGTCACAGGTTAGTTAGTTAGTTAGTTAGTTAGTTAGTTAGTTAGTTAGTTAGTTAGTTAGTTAGTTAGTTAGTTAGTTAGTTAGTTAGTTAGTTAGTTAGTTAGTTAGTTAGTTAGTTAGTTAGTTAGTTAGTTAGTTAGTTAGTTAGTTAGTTAGTTAGTTAGTTAGTTAGTTAGTTAGTTAGTTAGTTAGTTAGTTAGTTAGTTAGTTAGTTAGTCACAGGTTAGTTAGTTAGTTAGTTAGTTAGTTAGTTAGTTAGTTAGTTAGTTAGTTAGTTAGTTAGTCACAGGTTAGTTAGTTAGTTAGTTAGTTAGTTAGTTAGTTAGTTAGTTAGTTAGTTAGTTAGTTAGTTAGTTAGTTAGTTAGTTAGTTAGTCAGTTAGTTAGTTAGTTAGTTAGTTAGTTAGTTAGTTAGTTAGTTAGTTAGTTAGTTAGTTAGTTAGTTAGTTAGTTAGTTAGTCAAGTTAGTTAGTTAGTTAGTTTAGTTAGTTAGTTAGTTAGTTAGTTAGTTAGTTAGTTAGTTAGTTAGTTAGTTAGTCAGTTAGTTAGTTAGTTAGTTAGTTAGTTAGTTAGTTAGTTAGTTAGTTAGTTAGTTAGTTAGTTAGTTAGTTAGTTATTTAGTTAGTTAGTTAGTTAGTTAGTTAGTTAGTTAGTCAGTTAGTTAGTTAATTAGTTAGTTAGTTAGTTAGTTAGTTAGTTAGTTAGTTAGTTAGTCAGTTAGTTAGTTAGTTAGTTAGTTAGTTAGTTAGTTAGTTAGTTAGTTAGTTAGTTAGTTAGTTAGTTAGTTAGTTAGTTAGTTAGTTAGTCAGTTAGTTAGTTAGTTAGTTAGTTAGTTAGTTAGTTAGTTAGTTAGTTAGTCAGTTAGTTAGTTAGTTAGTTAGTTAGTTAGTTAGTTAGTTAGTTAGTTAGTTAGTTATTTAGTTAGTTAGTTAGTTAGTTAGTTAGTTAGTTAGTTAGTTAGTTAGTTAGGTCAGTTGGTTAGTTAGTCAGTTAGTTAGTTAGTCAGTTAGTTAGTTAGTCAGTTAGTTAGTTAGTTAGTCAGTTAGTTAGTTAGTTAGTTAGTTAGTTAGTCAGTTAGTTAGTTAGTTAGTTAGTTAGTTAGTCAGTTAGTTAGTTAGTTAGTTAGTTAGTTTGTTAGTTAGTTAGTCAGTTAGTTAGTTAGTTAGTTAGTTAGTTAGTTAGTTAGTTAGTTATTTAGTTAGTTAGTTAGTTAGTTAGTTAGTTAGTTAGTCAGTTAGTTAGTTAGTTAGTTAGTTAGTTAGTTTGTTAGTTAGTTAGTTAGTTAGTTAGTTAGTTAGTTAGTTAGTTAGTTAGTTAGTTAGTTAGTTAGTTAGTTAGTTAGTTAGTTAGTTAGTTAGTTAGTTAGTTAGTTAGTTAGTTAGTTAGTTATTTAATTAGTTAGTTAGTTAGTTAGTTAGTTAGTTAGTTAGTTAGTTAGTTAGTTAGTTAGTTAGTTATTAGTTAGTTAGTTAGTTAGTTAGTTAGTTAGTTAGTTAGTTAGTTAGTTAGTTAGTTAGTTAGTTAGTTAGTTAGTTAGTTAGTTAGTTAGTTAGTTAGTTAGTTAGTTAGTTAGTTAGTCAGTTAGTTAGTTAGTTAGTTAGTTAGTTAGTTAGTTAGTTAGTTATTTAGTTAGTTAGTTAGTTAGTTAGTTAGTTAGTTAGTTAGTTAGTTAGTTAGTTAGTTAGTTAGTTAGTTAGTTAGTTAGTTAGTTAGTTAGTTATTTAGTTAGTCAGTTAGTTAGTTAGTTAGTTAGTTAGTTAGTTAGTCAGTTAGTTAGTTAGTTAGTTAGTTAGTTAGTTAGTTAGTTAGTTAGTTAGTTAGTTAGTTAGTTAGTTAGTTAGTTAGTTAGTTAGTTAGTTAGTTAGTTAGTTAGTTAGTTAGTTAGTTAGTTAGTTAGTTAGTTAGTTAGTTAGTTAGTCAGTTAGTTAGTTAGTTAGTTAGTTAGTTAGTTAGTTAGTTAGTTAGTTAGTTAGTTAGTTAGTGAGTTAGTTAGTTAGTCACAGGTTAGTTAGTTAGTTAGTTAGTTAGTTAGTTAGTTAGTTAGTTAGTTAGTTAGTTAGTTAGTTAGTTAGTTAGTTAGTTAGTTAGTTAGTTAGTTAGTTAGTTAGTTAGTTAGTTAGTTAGTTAGTTAGTTAGTTAGTCACTGGTTAGTTAGTTAGTTAGTTAGTTAGTTAGTTAGTCAGTTAGTTAGTTAGTTAGTTAGTTAGTTAGTTAGTTAGTTAGTTAGTTAGTTAGTTAGTTAGTTAGTTAGTTAGTTAGTTAGTCACAGGTTAGTTAGTTAGTTAGTTAGTTAGTTAGTTAGTTAGTCACAGGTTAGTTAGTTAGTTAGTTAGTTAGTTAGTTAGTTAGTTAGTTAGTTAGTTAGTTAGTTAGTTAGTTAGTTAGTTAGTTAGTTAGTCACAGGTTAGTTAGTTAATTAGTTAGTTAGTTAGTTAGTTAGTTAGTTAGTTAGTTAGTTAGTTAGTTAGTTAGTTAGTTAGTTAGTTAGTTAGTCACAGGTTAGTTAGTTAGTTAGTTAGTTAGTTAGTTAGTTAGTTAGTTAGTTAGTTAGTTAGTTAGTTAGTTAGTTAGTTAGTTAGTTAGTTAGTCACAGGTTAGTTAGTTAGTTAGTTAGTTAGTTAGTTAGTTAGTTAGTTAGTTAGTTAGTTAGTCACAGGTTAGTTAGTTAGTTAGTTAGTTAGTTAGTTAGTTAGTTAGTTAGTTAGTTAGTTAGTTAGTTAGTTAGTTAGTTAGTCACAGGTTAGTTAGTTAGTTAGTTAGTTAGTTAGTTAGTTAGTTAGTTAGTTAGTTAGTTAGTTAGTTAGTTAGTTAGTCACAGGTTAGTTAGTTAGTTAGTTAGTTAGTTAGTTAGTTAGTTAGTTAGTTAGTTAGTTAGTTAGTTAGTTAGTTAGTTAGTTAGTTAGTTAGTTAGTTAGTTAGTTAGTCACAGGTTAGTTAGTTAATTAGTTAGTTAGTTAGTTAGTTAGTTAGTTAGTTAGTTAGTTAGTTAGTCAGTTAGTTAGTTAGTTAGTTAGTTAGTTAGTTAGTTAGTTAGTTAGTTAGTTAGTTAGTTAGTTAGTTAGTTAGTTAGTTAGTTAGTTAGTTAGTTAGTTAGTTAGTCACAGGTTAGTTAGTTAGTTAGTTAGTTAGTTAGTTAGTTAGTTAGTTAGTTAGTTAGTCACAGGTTAGTTAGTTAGTTAGTTAGTTAGTTAGTTAGTTAGTTATTTAGTTAGTTAGTTAGTTAGTTAGTTAGTTAGTTAGTTAGTTAGTTAGTTAGTTAGTCAGTTGGTTAGTTAGTCAGTTAGTTAGTTAGTCAGTTAGTTAGTTAGTCAGTTAGTTAGTTAGTTAGTCACAGGTTAGTTAGTTAGTTAGTTAGTTAGTTAGTCACAGGTTAGTTAGTTAGTTAGTTAGTTAGTTAGTTAGTTAGTCAGTTAGTTAGTTAGTTAGTTAGTTAGTTTGTTAGTTAGGTCACAGGTTAGTTAGTTAGTTAGTTAGTTAGTTAGTTAGTTAGTTAGTTAGTTAGTTAGTTAGTTAGTTAGTTAGTTAGTTAGTTAGTTAGTTAGTCACAGGTTAGTTAGTTAGTTAGTTAGTTAGTTAGTTTGTTAGTTAGTTAGTTAGTTAGTTAGTTAGTTAGTTAGTTAGTTAGTTAGTTAGTTAGTTAGTTAGTTAGTTAGTTAGTTAGTTAGTTAGTTAGTTAGTTAGTTAGTTAGTTAGTTAGTTAGTTAGTTAGTTAGTTAGTTAGTTAGTTAGTTATTTAATTAGTTAGTTAGTTAGTTAGTTAGTTAGTTAGTTAGTTAGTTAGTTATTCACAGGTTAGTTAGTTAGTTAGTTAGTTAGTTAGTTAGTTAGTTAGTTAGTTAGTTAGTTAGTTAGTTAGTTAGTTAGTTAGTTAGTTAGTTAGTTAGTTAGTTAGTTAGTTAGTTAGTTAGTTAGTTAGTTAGTTAGTTAGTTAGTTAGTTAGTTAGTTAGTTAGTTAGTCACAGGTTAGTTAGTTAGTTAGTTAGTTAGTTAGTTAGTTAGTTAGTTATTTAGTTAGTTAGTTAGTTAGTTAGTTAGTTAGTTAGTTAGTTAGTTAGTTAGTTAGTTAGTTAGTTAGTTAGTTAGTTAGTTAGTTAGTTAGTCACAGGTTAGTTAGTTAGTTAGTTAGTTAGTTAGTTAGTCACAGGTTAGTTAGTTAGTTAGTTAGTTAGTTAGTTAGTTAGTTAGTTAGTTAGTTAGTTAGTTAGTTAGTTAGTTAGTTAGTTAGTCACAGGTTAGTTAGTTAATTAGTTAGTTAGTTAGTTAGTTAGTTAGTTAGTTAGTTAGTTAGTTAGTTAGTTAGTTAGTTAGTTAGTTAGTTAGTCACAGGTTAGTTAGTTAGTTAGTTAGTTAGTTAGTTAGTTAGTTAGTTAGTTAGTTAGTTAGTTAGTTAGTTAGTTAGTTAGTTAGTTAGTTAGTCACAGGTTAGTTAGTTAGTTAGTTAGTTAGTTAGTTAGTTAGTTAGTTAGTTAGTTAGTTAGTTAGTTAGTTAGTTAGTTAGTTAGTTAGTTAGTTAGTTAGTTAGTTAGTTAGTTAGTTAGTTAGTTAGTTAGTTAGTTAGTTAGTTAGTTAGTTAGTTAGTTAGTTAGTCACAGGTTAGTTAGTTAGTTAGTTAGTTAGTTAGTTAGTCAGTTAGTTAGTTAGTTAGTTAGTTAGTTAGTTAGTTTGTTAGTTAGTTAGTTAGTTAGTTAGTTAGTTAGTTAGTTAGTTAGTTAGTTAGTTAGTTAGTTAGTTAGTTAGTCACAGTTAGTTAGTTAGTTAGTTAGTTAGTTAGTTAGTTAGTTAGTTAGTTAGTTAGTTAGTTAGTTAGTTAGTTAGTTAGTTAGTTAGTTAGTTAGTTAGTTAGTTTGTTAGTTAGTTAGTTAGTTAGTTAGTTAGTTAGTTAGTTAGTTAGTTAGTCAAGTTAGTTAGTTAGTTAGTTAGTTAGTTAGTTAGTTAGTTAGTTAGTCACGTTAGTTAGTTAGTTAGTTAGTTAGTTAGTTAGTTAGTTAGTTAGTTAGTTAGTTAGTTAGTTAGTTAGTTAGTTAGTTAGTTAGTTAGTTAGTTAGTTAGTTAGTTAGTTAGTTAGTTAGTTAGTTAGTTAGTTAGTTAGTTAGTTAGTTAGTTAGTTAGTTAGTTAGTTAGTCACAGGTTAGTTAGTTAGTTAGTTAGTTAGTTAGTTAGTTAGTTAGTTAGTTAGTTAGTTAGTTAGTTAGTTAGTTAGTTAGTTAGTTAGTTAGTTAGTTAGTTAGTTAGTTAGTTAGTTAGTTAGTTAGTTAGTTAGTCAAGGTTAGTTAGTTAGTTAGTTAGTTAGTTAGTTAGTTAGTTAGTTAGTTAGTTAGTCACAGGTTAGTTAGTTAGTTAGTTAGTTAGTTAGTTAGTTAGTTAGTCAAGGTTAGTTAGTTAGTTAGTTAGTTAGTTAGTTAGTCACAGGTTAGTTAGTTAGTTAGTTAGTTAGTTAGTTAGTTAGTTAGTTAGTCACAGGTTAGTTAGTTAGTTAGTTAGTTAGTTAGTTAGTTAGTTAGTTAGTTAGTTAGTTAGTTAGTTAGTTAGTTAGTTAGTTAGTTAGTTAGTTAGTTAGTTAGTTAGTTAGTTAGTTAGTCAGTTAGTTAGTTAGTTAGTTAGTTAGTTAGTTAGTTAGTTAGTTTGTTAGTTAGTTAGTTAGTTAGTTAGTTAGTTAGTTAGTTAGTTAGTTAGTTAGTTAGTTAGTTAGTTAGTTAGTTAGTCACAGGTTAGTTAGTTAGTTAGTTAGTTAGTTAGTTAGTTAGTTAGTTAGTTAGTTAGTTAGTCACAGGTTAGTTAGTTAGTTAGTTAGTTAGTTAGTTAGTTAGTTAGTTAGTTAGTTAGTTAGTTAGTTAGTTAGTTAGTTAGTTAGTTAGTTAGTTAGTTAGTTAGTTAGTTAGTTAGTTAGTTAGTTAGTTAGTTAGTTAGTTAGTTAGTTAGTTAGTTAGTTAGCTAGCTAGCTAGCTAGCTGGCTAGGAACCAATATGAGAAAACCTGGATGATGATGACGATAGTGACTGTCTTGGGAAGAGTATTTGTATGACACTGGCAGAGCACAACACGAGAAGTGTAGCAGTGACATTTTTCTGTTTCCAAACAGGCAGCCTCCCTCACACAGTTGACACTGTCGTCTCAACTGCAAGGCGAATGAATTGTGCATTCAAAGCTATTAGGCATCGGATCGGACCTATGAAGCAAGAATGCCAGCCAGGAAGCAACTAAGAGAGGTGTTCATGACTCTGAAATAAGTGTCAGCAGGAAGATATAAAGGAGTCACGAGAAGGAAGAAGACCTGAATCTTCAATACTAACGTGAAGTCATTTGAGAGAATTGACGCCAACGACGTTCACTTCCTACGAGGTGTAAATTTCCATTGGTAACTCACTAACTTGGTTGCCTCCATACTGCAGACAACATGGTAGTGAACCAATTAACAGCCTATTACCCCTTAAAAATAGCATAACGAAGAAGGGAACAGAGATGGTTTGTACAAATAATAATACGAACATTAATATAAATGTAAAACACGGTATGTAATTCCAAACGAGATCAGTTTACTTTAAATATCACACACGGGATGCAGTATTAACAACTGGATACCGTTAATACTCAAATCTGATGAATCCATTAAGTTCTGCCTCTATTAACAACACTTGTTGCTTGTTTTAGTGTATTTATTGGAGTCCATAGATCGCTCAGCAATTATACTGTCTTACAGTGGCTATCAAACTCTACTGAATAGTCAGTCTCCTTAATCTGAAAATGAGTTTTCCAGGCATCAGAATTCCTGTGAACTAAAATTGTGCAGACAAGTGGTAGGTTTCTCGTCGATTACTATGATTATTATTATTGTTCCCTTTAGTTTCACATGGAACTTGGGTCTTCAACAGCACATTTCGATTTCACTGTAGTCCTTTTTAGCTGACCCATTTGCAGTAGAAAATCTTTCAATTCCTAATTACACTATCTACTCCATACCACCCATGAACCAACCGACACCCAGCTCGTCTTCTCCCATGCAGGTTTCATACATGGGCTAGCCTAGAGAGTGATTTCATTCAGTGGTCTCCTCAGAGTGCTGGGCTGCGGCATTTTTACTATCCCTCGCTTCCATCAGGAGACAGGAACACGCTGGATCACCGGTGAGAAGACTCTAGAAGATCTGGATTTCTCAGATGATGTATGTCTAGTGTCATAGAAACACGAAGACTAGTAGGTAATCAAAAACTAGCAACAAACTGACAGAAGAGACTGACCTGCTGGCTGTCAGCGTAGACAGAACTCCATCCAGCTGAACACTGAGAAGTTGGAGATAGAGGTGATGAAGATACCCATCCAACCAACCAACTAACAGCAACAACAACGAACAGCGAGAATCACCATAAACAGGAGAGATTTAACATAGGTTACCTCCTTCAGTTAACTAGGCAGCCAGGGTCGTCCCAACTAGAGGCAGTCGTTACCGTTGCAGATTTCAAATCCAGTCAGAATCCAAAGGGCAAGATACGCTTTCATCAACTTGAAACCAATTTGAAAATATTCTGCCCTCAGGATAAGGAACAGGATTGGAACTGTCAACACAAATTTCGCTGAGTTCCTTTCCTACAGGTCAGAAAATTTTACTACGTGTCACGAAAAGAATTTCCAGCAGCGAGCTGCAGCCCTTCATCAACAGCTGCCTCCGCTCCATACTGAAGATCAAATAGCCAGCCGGCCGGCCAGAAAGTAATATTAGCAAGAAACTCTGGCGATGAATGAACAAACCGACCGAGAGCCGATCGCTCAACAAATATGTGGGATAAAGTGGAGATGAATCGCGCTTGCATTAAGGAAACCGCCGAACGACATCGCGCTCAAAGAAGGCCATTGCTCAAGTGAAATCTCAATGGGAGATTACGAGTCAGCCGTCCTAGTATGACATAGAGGGGATAGTGGGAGGAGGAGACGCGAGATTATGAGCAATCGTGGTGTCAGTCAACCGAATAAGACGGTAAAAATAGAAGAAAGTGGAGAGCTGTTGTTGAAGCCAGCCCTATGTTCTACTCGGAACCCATCACACGCTTTTGTGAGTCATTGGTTCAATGGTATAATGTCTCACTAACCAAAAACACTAAATCCACATTCGATTCCAAAACAACCTTATACTACTACTACTACTACTACTAATGAATCCTGGTTAATCAATAGTAAGATGCAAAGTTGGCTATTAACCTTAACCGACAATTTTTTAGGGCTCAAGCTCCAAAACAACTAAAGGACACCGACAAAACAAAAAAGTAACAAACATCATCTCATGATTGATTTACCTGAAAGACCACGTAATGGATTTGTATAATAGTTACCCGGTGGCGGTTCATTGATCAATTCATAACCAAGTACATTTGTAGTATGCCTGAATCTTTCGGCAATCACTTCCCAAAAATCACCCCAATGACTCCATGAATTCGATACATTATCATATAACTGTTGTGCTGCATTACTACACTCATAAGTTAAATAATTACACATTTCACAGTTTGGTGCTTGTTTATAAGGCCAAGGATATTGTAGAGCATGTGATGGTCTTTTGAATTGATCAATCAACCATAGTGGTATTCCATCGTATGTACCATAACGAGATGACAGAGCATCTTGATGCATGTCTAATATCACATAGATATTGTACTGTGCAAACAGATTGACTATTTTTTCAATTTGATCTAAGTATGTAGTATTAATGGTCGATTGATGAGGATATACTCCACTCCACATCACTTGTAAACGAATTGTATTGATACCCCAGTTTTGAAACATTTTCATCTGTGTTATATTCAACACTTGTTGAGAATACCATGGAAAAGATTTTTGAACAGAATTAAATCCACGAAATAACTTGATAAATCCACGAGTGTCAATAAATTGTCCATCTGTATTCAAGGTTATTTTATTCAAGCCAGTTAGTTGTGTAGATCCTGGTTGGGGTGATGATGATGATGACTGGGTCAGAAGAAGTAGAAGAAGAAGAAGGATCAGGAAACTGGCAATCAACCAGACAGTATCACGCATAATTGTGTAATTTACAACGCTGTACCTGACAGGATATATATATATATATATGTCGGTCGACTGATCACCAATCAACTGATCAACTAAAATTTACATTGACCATTCAGAGATTAACAGATAAATCAGGCAGTGTTCCATTTATCCAATACAGAAATAAGACTCATGAACTTTACCATAAATGATGTTGGTGATGTCAAATTGCACACATATACAAACACGTACAAACGGACACAGACACAAAAGACCGGAAACATGAAACATGATACTTCTATTTTCATAAGTGTGCATGCAAAACAAGTTAACATCTATTGTGCTAATCAAACAAACATGCAATTATTATGATCAACAAGAAAGATTGTTATTGTGATCGAAATTGAATATCTTTGTGATCTGATTTAACATCTGACTTAGATTTAATCAGAATTGGTTAATTATCTGTATTCTATCTCAATATTCTGTGTTTCAAACAACAGTTAGAGTGAGACAGATAGATACGTAGACCTATATTGAATATATATGTGAAATTCGTTTTGTTATGGTTTATAATCAGCACATTATGACCTCTGATGTGAATGAATGAATGAATTGTCTATAAGGGTTGTGAAATAAGAAGAGTTATACAGTTAACGACACGCAAACTTATAGTCATATTTTCGATTATTTATCTTAAACTGACCATTATATTATGTAAACGTTAGACAATTAACTTGTCACGTGACATAGAACGATTTCACTGATTATTATTATTATTATTATAGGGCTTCAACAGCATATCCCCACTGTTTTTGATGTGGTTTTGTTCTCTGAGCTGGATGGTTAGTTTGCGAAGCTTTCATCACCTTACTGGGTGACATCTTCAGCGCATACTTCAATTTGAAGTGAGCTTTTAGATTTCTCCACGAGTTTATTAATCATCTCTCCTGGTGACCTTGGACGTGATTGGTTGTTTGTGTGTGTTTTCACACCTTCTAGGTTACTTGTATTGGAACCGGTTGTTTCTTTGACTTGAACTTTGACCCTTTGTGTATGAAGTTTCTTTCTTATTGGTTGATAACTTTTGTCTATCTCGATGTGTCTATTGATTGATGATTCACTGGAATGCCAAGCTTCTAAAAATTCTCTAGCATTCTTGTTATTTCCTTTGTCTAATATTTGAACGTTGTCCCAGTCGAATTGATGTCCGTAGTTGTCTGTGTGTAGTGAAATGAGGGAGTGGATATCATGTCTTTTGACGGCTAGCTTATGTTCGTGGATACGAAGACGAAGGGGACGTCCACTTTGGCCGATGTAGTGTTTTTCGCAGTTGTTACAGTTTATTTTGTAGATGATGTTGGTTTTGTCTTCTTTCGCTGTTGAGTCTTTTGGTTGACATAGAATTGAGTGCAGCGACTTTGTTGGTTTGTGTACGACGTCAATTCCTAAAGGTTTGAAGAGTCTTGTAGTGATTTCTGAGATATCTTTTATATATGGTAAGGCAATTTTCTTTGTGCTTTCCTTGGTGGCTTTTGCTTTGGTAGGTTGGCTTGGGGGTATATGTCTCTTGATGAAATTCCGTGGATATCCATTCTTTTGGAAGACGTCCATGAGATACTTTTCTTCAATTTTCCTTAAGGTGGGAGTGCTGCAGTGAGTCCTTGCTCTCTTGAATAGTGTTTGTATGCAATTCCTTTTGTGTGTTATTGGGTTGTTGCTGTTGTAATTCAGTATTTGGTCTGTGTGAGTTGATTTCCTATAAACTTGAGTTTCTAATTCTCCTGTAGTTGTTCGCCTGACTAAGACGTCCAAAAATGGTATTTTGTTCTCGGATTCCTCTTCTCTTGTGAATTTGATGTCGTTGAAGACGTTGTTTATTAAGTTGTGAGTTTTATCTAATTCGTTTCTTTTGATTATTACAAATGTGTCGTCGACGTAGCGTATCCAAATCTTGGGTTTGATCTTTGGTAGAATTATATTTTCGAGTCTTTGCATCACTGCTTCTGCAATCAAACCTGATATTGGCGATCCCATGGGTGTTCCTTTGACTTGTTCATATATTTGGCCGTTGAATTGGAAGTATGTTGTTAGGCATAGATTTATGCATTCCATGCATAACGTGATCTGTGAAGGTTTACCCTGATATACATAGAAAACTACCAAATGTCTAATATTTTGTGAATTCTTATCGAGCATAAACTGCAAACTGACTGAGTGCACAGTCACACAGTGAAAATGATGATTTGTCTAATTACCTCTACATGTGAGTTCGTAAGTCAGTTAGTTAGTTAGTTAGTTAGTTAGTTAGTTAGTTAGTTAGTTAGTTAGTTAGTTAGTCACAGGTTAGTTAGTTAGTTAGTTAGTCACAGGTTAGTTAGTTAGTTAGTTAGTTAGTTAGTTAGTTAGTTAGTTAGTTAGTTAGTTAGTTAGTTAGTTAGTTAGTTAGTTAGTTAGTTAGTTAGTTAGTTAGTTAGTTAGTTAGTTAGTTAGTTAGTTAGTTAGTTAGTTAGTTAGTTAGTTAGTTAGTTAGTTAGTTAGTTAGTTAGTTAGTTAGTTAGTTAGTTAGTTAGTTAGTTAGTTAGTTAGTTAGTTAGTTAGTCACAGGTTAGTTAGTTAGTTAGTTAGTTAGTTAGTTAGTTAGTTAGTTAGTTAGTTAGTTAGTTAGTTAGTTAGTTAGTTAGTTAGTTAGTTAGTTAGTTAGTTAGTTAGTTAGTTAGTTAGTTAGTTAGTTAGTTAGTTAGTTAGTTAGTTAGTTAGTTAGTTAGTTAGTTAGTTAGTTAGTTAGTTAGTTAGTTAGTTAGTTAGTTAGTTAGTTAGTTAGTTAGTTAGTTAGTTAGTTAGTTAGTTAGTTAGTTAGTCACAGGTTAGTTAGTTAGTTAGTTAGTTAGTTAGTTAGTTAGTTAGTTAGTTAGTTAGTTAGTTAGTTAGTTAGTTAGTTAGTTAGTTAGTTAGTTAGTTAGTTAGTTAGTTAGTTAGTTAGTTAGTTAGTTAGTTAGTTAGTTAGTTAGTTAGTTAGTTAGTTAGTTAGTTAGTTAGTTAGTTAGTTAGTTAGTTAGTTAGTTAGTTAGTTAGTCACAGGTTAGTTAGTTAGTTAGTTAGTTAGTTAGTTAGTTAGTCAGTTAGTTAGTTAGTTAGTTAGTTAGTTAGTTAGTTAGTTAGTTAGTTAGTTAGTTAGTTAGTTAGTTAGTTAGTTAGTTAGTTAGTTAGTTAGTTAGTTAGTTAGTTAGTTAGTTAGTTAGTTAGTCAGTTAGTTAGTTAGTTAGTTAGTTAGTTAGTTAGTTAGTCAGTTAGTTAGTTAGTTAGTTAGTTAGTCACAGGTTAGTTAGTTAGTTAGTTAGTTAGTTAGTTAGTTAGTTAGTTAGTTAGTTAGTTAGTTAGTTAGTTAGTTAGTTAGTTAGTTAGTTAGTTAGTTAGTTAGTTAGTTAGTTAGTTAGTTAGTTAGTTAGTTAGTTAGTTAGTTAGTCACAGGTTAGTTAGTTAGTTAGTTAGTTAGTTAGTTAGTTAGTTAGTTAGTTAGTTAGTTAGTTAGTTAGTTAGTTAGTTAGTTAGTTAGTTAGTTAGTTAGTTAGTTAGTTAGTTAGTTAGTTAGTTAGTTAGTTAGTTAGTTAGTTAGTTAGTTAGTTAGTTAGTTAGTTAGTTAGTTAGTTAGTTAGTTAGTTAGTCACAGGTTAGTTAGTTAGTTAGTTAGTTAGTTAGTTAGTTAGTTAGTCACAGGTTAGTTAGTTAGTTAGTTAGTTAGTTAGTTAGTTAGTTAGTTAGTTAGTTAGTTAGTTAGTTAGTTAGTTAGTTAGTTAGTTAGTTAGTTAGTTAGTTAGTTAGTTAGTTAGTTAGTTAGTTAGTTAGTTAGTTAGTTAGTTAGTTAGTTAGTTAGTTAGTTAGTTAGTTAGTTAGTTAGTTAGTTAGTTAGTTAGTCACAGGTTAGTTAGTTAGTTAGTTAGTTAGTTAGTTAGTTAGTTAGTTAGTCACAGGTTAGTTAGTTAGTTAGTTAGTTAGTTAGTTAGTTAGTTAGTTTGTTAGTTAGTTAGTCACAGGTTAGTTAGTTAGTTAGTTAGTTAGTTAGTTAGTTAGTTAGTTAGTTAGTTATTTAGTTAGTTAGTTAGTTAGTTAGTTAGTTAGTTAGTTAGTTAGTTAGTTAGTTAGTTAGTTAGTTAGTTAGTTAGTTAGTTAGTTAGTTAGTTAGTTAGTTAGTTAGTCACAGGTTAGTTAGTTAGTTAGTTAGTTAGTTAGTTAGTTAGTTAGTTAGTTAGTTAGTTAGTTAGTTAGTTAGTCACAGGTTAGTTAGTTAGTTAGTTAGTTAGTTAGTTAGTTAGTTAGTTAGTTAGTTAGTTAGTTAGTTAGTTAGTTAGTTAGTTAGTTAGTTAGTTAGTTAGTTAGTTAGTTAGTTAGTTAGTTAGTTAGTTAGTTAGTTTGTTAGTTAGTTAGTTAGTTAGTTAGTTAGTTAGTTAGTTAGTTAGTTAGTTAGTTAGTTAGTTAGTTAGTTAGTTAGTTAGTTAGTCACAGGTTAGTTAGTTAGTTAGTTAGTTAGTTAGTTAGTTAGTTAGTCACAGGTTAGTTAGTTAGTTAGTTAGTTAGTTAGTTAGTTAGTCACAGGTTAGTTAGTTAGTTAGTTAGTTAGTTAGTTAGTTAGTTAGTTAGTTAGTTAGTTAGTTAGTCAGTTAGTTAGTTAGTTAGTTAGTTAGTTAGTTAGTTAGTTAGTTAGTTAGTTAGTTAGTTAGTTAGTTAGTTAGTTAGTTAGTTAGTTAGTTAGTTAGTTAGTTAGTTAGTTAGTTAGTTAGTTAGTTAGTTAGTTAGTTAGTTAGTTAGTTAGTTAGTTAGTTAGTTAGTTAGTTAGTTAGTTAGTTAGTTAGTTAGTTAGTTAGTTAGTTAGTTAGTTAGTTAGTTAGTTAGTTAGTTAGTTAGTTAGTTAGTTAGTTAGTTAGTTAGTTAGTTAGTTAGTCACAGGTTAGTTAGTTAGTTAGTTAGTTAGTTAGTTAGTTAGTTAGTTAGTTAGTTAGTTAGTTAGTTAGTTAGTTAGTTAGTTAGTTAGTTAGTTAGTTAGTTAGTTAGTTAGTTAGTTAGTTAGTTAGTTAGTTAGTTAGTTAGCTAGCAACCAATATGAGAAAACCAGGATGATGATGACGCATTCCATGCATGGAATGCATAAATCTATGCCTAACAACATACTTCCAATTCAACGGCCAAATATATGAACAAGTCAAAGGAACACCCATGGGATCGCCAATATCAGGTTTGATTGCAGAAGCAGTGATGCAAAGACTCGAAAATATAATTCTACCAAAGATCAAACCCAAGATTTGGATACGTTACGTCGACGACACATTTGTAATAATCAAAAGAAACGAGTTAGATAAAACTCACAACTTAATAAACAACGTCTTCAGCGACATCAAATTCACAAGAGAAGAGGAATCCGAGAACAAAATACCATTTTTGGACGTCTTAGTCAGGCGAACAACTACAGGAGAATTAGAAACTCAAGTTTATGGGAAATCAACTCACACAAACCAAATACTGAATTACAACAGCAACAACCCAATAACACACAAAAGGAATTGCATACAAACACTATTCAAGAGAGCAAGGACTCACTGCAGCACTCCCACCTTAAGGAAAATTGAAGAAAAGTATCTCATGGACGTCTTCCAAAAGAATGGATATCCACGGAATTTCATCAAGAGACATATACCCCCAAGCCAACCTACCAAAGCAAATACCACCAAGGAAAGCACAAAGAAAATTGCCTTACCATATATAAAAGATATCTCAGAAATCACTACAAGACTCTTCAAACCTTTAGGAATTGACGTCGTACACAAACCAACAAAGTCGCTGCACTCAATTCTATGTCAACCAAAAGACTCAACAGCGAAAGAAGACAAAATCAACATCATCTACAAAATAAACTGTAACAACTGCGAAAAACACTACATCGGCCAAAGTGGACGTCCCCTTCGTCTTCGTATCCACGAACATAAGCTAGCCGTCAAAAGACATGATATCCACTCCCTCATTTCACTACACACAGACAACTACGGACATCAATTCGACTGGGACAACGTTCAAATATTAGACAAAGGAAATAACAAGAATGCTAGAGAATTTTTAGAAGCTTGGCATTCCAGTGAATCATCAATCAATAGACACATCGAGATAGACAAAAGTTATCAACCAATGAGAAAGAAACTTCATACACAAAGGGTCAAAGTTCAAGTCAAAGAAACAACCGGTTCCAATACAAGTAACCTAGAGGGTGTGAAAACACACACAAACAACCAATCACGTCCAAGGTCACCAGGAGAGATGATTAATAAACTCGTGGAGAAATCTAAAAGCTCACTTCAAATTGAAGTATGCGCTGAAGATGTCACCCAGTAAGGTGATGAAAGCTTCGCAAAATAACCATCCAGCTCAGAGAACAAAACCACATCAAAATCATCCACCTGAGCTACAAATCTTCTCTATCATATCTATATCCCACTGTGTCCTATTCCCTCCTGCAGTCTTCTTCAGCCGGTTCCATGATTCCCTATAAGCACTTATCTCCTGCTCACATGATCTGCTTCATGTTACTCTCGGACACACTCCCAACTCGTCTCCACCAATTCAGGCTCCACTCAAGCGACTGCCTGGAGTGCAGTGCCATTGTTGAAATCTGAACATATCCCTAATTTCTTCGTGCAACTAATCTTTCAAGGTAGAATACTATTTTCAATCCTTCTTCAAGTCCTTTTCATTGTGCTATATTATATATTACATTATCTTTTTGTTGGATTTCTCACACATCAAATTTTACTTCTTCTTTAGATCTCCTGAGTTCTATTCATCATATTTTATTATGTCTTGTTAAACAGCTGTTGCTGATGTACCGAACTGCTCAGGTACTGTCAATACTATCAGTGATCTCCACGAGAAACTTCACCCTAATAATTTACATATATATATATATATATATATATTATTCCATTGGATTCCCCACTTTGTTTGGTTCCCTGCAATCCACTTCAGCTTGTTCCACGGCGTTCAGTAAGCTTTCATGTCCAGTTCAGACAATCTTGTCAATGTCACCCTCGTCGATACTCCTAACTCGTCACTTCCCATTTGGTATCCACTCGAGCGACAGCCTGGAGGGCGGTATCACCCAACGATCACCTCAGCGTGTGTCCAAACAATCTCCATTTTATTCAGAATATTTATCGCTTTAACAATCGATTCTTGATTGCTAATTATTTACACTGATTATCTGACCTTCCGTATGTAGTGAACAGAGACAACTGTTCATCAAAAGCCTCAGGGGGGCGGGGTTATTCGAAATGCTTTTCGTGACTCATTCATCAAGTTTCTGACCCATTTATGGGCACTAACTAACTAACTTAACATTGGTGTTGAAAATTAGAATCTTCTACTTTATGAAGAGGATTTCCAAACTGATTTCAGCGCGTTGAAAGTCTTGCCTAACTTTCCAGTCTACCCTGGTTTTGACCTACTCATCCGTGCGGCCAGCCTGCGCTTGAAACGATCGTTTCTAGACAATTGGGAGAAGTAATCTCTTTCAGATATCTTCCGCTGATAGTGTTTTGGGGTTGTTGTTATTCTTGTTGTTGGTTGGTGAGTAACTTTATCACCTGAATCTTCTATATATCCACTTTGTGTCCTATCTTCTCTTGTCATCTCCACTGCCCGTTTGCTGGTTTTTGCCTGTTAGTCTTCGAGCTTGTATGGGATATAAATCACCCGCGAAATGGAGATCTTCCAGAGTATTCTTATAGGTCAGTGCAGCGTATTCCTGTCCCCTCTCAGTCTTCACACAGTCTACCGCCTAATCTTACAAAAAGATATATGCCCAGTCTGGTTGGTGATGATTACCAGTGGAATCCACTTTGTGCATATTTCTTTCGGTTAGGGACTTTTCACCTAAGGATGTACCTATATTTTCCAGTGAGTGAGTGAGTGGTAGAATTCTCACTTAGCCAGCACCCATCGTTTCATACATCAAAGAGTTATCCACTGAGTCTTAAAAGCTCACCGCTTGTACAAAATACTTCAGTTATTACTGTTCCTTTTGAGTTGATTCTCATCTCCTGTTGGTTGATTATGTTGGAGTAAAATGCCAAGTATCAGTTGATCTGGTACATAGGCTGAGACGATATCTGGAGATTAACATGATATCAATTTAGTTGATGGATTAGACACTGTTGGTCACCGCATAGCCAATGGCAATAATTCACTTTTATACTAGGCGAAATACACACGTAAACACCGATTTACTAGAATCGGAAAGTACAGTATATTATTATTATTTATCATCCGAAGTTATTGGTTTCTGAAGCTATAGTTCTCAATTAAGCGATCTACTGGTGAGGCCATCAATATGGAACGGCTTCATGAGGGTTGTACTTTCTTATCCAGATATCATTTTAGACTTTTCTACGTTAAGAATGGCTGTTAGTAACACATTCCCAATGGAATTACATATTTAATCACCAAATGACATAGTTGTCAGTAACTGTCAATTCCTTATCAGTAGTCTGTGGAGGCTTTAATTCATACGATCACAGCTTAGTCATATCACTTGGTCATGAGAATCTCATCAAATTCAGTACTCGTTTGGACAAAACCCTAGACCTGGTTTTCATGAACGATCGTGATATATACGAGGTGCTACACTGTTACATTCTGACCACTGCATTATTCATATTTTACCGGAGTTGTATGGCAGGTTACACAGAAGGGCCCTTGATCACCCAACAAAGAAAATCCAAAAACGATCGTATTCATACGCAAATATTCAAGCGCTAAGATTTATGTTGCATGATACTGACTGTGGCGTATTCTCTGATGAAGTATCAGACGTTACTGTCTCTAATATCACCACCTATCTCAAGTTCTGCTGTCCTTCTGAAACACTGTTCGCAAGATTCAATAAGAACTCTTCTACACAACTAAAACAGTTTAGAAGAAAAGAAGAGAATTTGTATAAATCACATGATAATGAAGGTGTTTGAACAATAAACTCTCTGATAAAGTCTGAAATACAAATACTAAATGGGACATGCCACGAAAACTTTTTATCATATAGCAATGTTTCTAACATCTGGAAATTTTTCAGTCAACTAACAAGCAGGAAGCGAATATCAGTTGGTGCTCATCCTGATGTAAATGTCTGAAATAGATCTTTTGCTATACAGTGAACTAATATGACTGGACCAAGGATTTTGTTTCAAAAGTGTGCTGATATTTTGTGTTATCCTCTCACCTAAATCTTTAATGCATCGTTTCACAGGGATAAAGTACCTGTTTTCTGTAATGAAGTAAAGGTGATGCCTGTACCAATGTACCAACTTTTGAATAAGTTTAGGTCAATCGCTGTCATGTCCCCATTTTTAAAACTATGAAGAAACTTCTCTTGCATGTTCTTAAACCTTCTGTGAAATCTTTTAGTCACCTAAAGCTGTATAGCCACAAATGCAGTAGAAACATATTAGATGCCGTCGTTGTAATCCACCACAATATTGTTTCAAGTCCTGATAAGGATGCAAAGTTTGTTCGAGCCTCCTTCTGCAGACTATACATTGCTGCTTTTGATGACTCTATTCCTAGGGTGCTTTAACTAAGCAAGCTGATTTCAGCACGCACTGAGTTCAGCTGTGTCACAAGGTGGCTAGCTGTCTTCCTACTTTTCTTTCGGGTAGAAACAGCCTACTGTTTTCAATGGAAAGCGCTTCACTGCATTGTTAACGGACACTGGTGTGTCTCAAGGCGCTGGCTGTACTCTCTCCGTTCTTTTTCTCTTTGCATGACCTTTCCAATATTTTTCTTCATGCCGATGATCTAACCATTTCTATCCCAGTTGTTTTTCCTAAAATGTATTCTTCTTATATGAATAAATTCTTCTCTGAGGTTAACAAATGGTCTCACTTATATGGTCTTAAACTGCATATTGTTGATTTCAGTTTTAGATGCGAACAAGACTTGCCTGAGTAGATTGATTGAGTCACATGATTCCTATGATACTGACAGCATTGTGTTAGGGAGTAAACTGAATATCTCTCCTGTCCTGGCATTAATTTCTCTTCGAATCTCTGTTGGTCTTCTCATATCTTACCAATTTTCAAGAAAATTTCTCGTTTCCCTCATTATTATTTAGCTAAGTTGAGATTTTCCATTGGTATAACTCAACCTCTTCTCCTACAATTTATTAATTCACATATTCTGCTAATTCTTGTTTATTGTTCCAGTTGATCCCTCACTAGGCTTCCCCGGAAATTCTATATCCTGCTGTGTAGAACACTGAAGGCTATGTGTAAGATTAGTGGTGTGCCTTTGACTCAAGTAATTGACATAATTGTCAATAGGCACTTCAATCCAATTCTCGCAGGCAGCTGGCTTAAGTTTTCTTGTCCGATACTGAAAATCCTCTTTATTCTCAACCTGTATCTCCTTGTATATCTTCGCATTAGACTAGAAGAAACCTCATAAGAATATACGCTAGTAAAGCTGTTGAATATAAAAATTCTACCATACCACCACCATATTTAGCACATGGTTTTGTGTACAGACAGAGTCAGATGTCAGAAAAGAACTTATAAATCTACTTTTTAAATCAGTAACTGAACTGCAAAGTATAAGCGAAGATTATTATTACACTTATTATCTATGATACTATCTACTTATACTTAATTTATGTTTCCATCAACATTCTGTTTATAGTTATTTGATTAATAATAATAATAATGATACCACTACTATTTTAAATTTTGTATATGTACATATTTACAAAAGGAGGTAATTTGATGCAATAAGTGTCAACAAAAATGCGAAAAATTTCATTCTGTTTAATTACTATTATTATTGTTTGGAATAAAGTGATTATTATTATTATTATTATTATTATTATTGAAAACCAGCTGGGATTACTGGACAGCTATTTCGCCCCAGTGTGGGACGGACTCTTTTTCAGTATGCACTCACCGAGGTTTAAAGCATAGGACCTTCTGAATACAAGGTGGGCTGGTAAACCATTAAACAACTGGGAGCTCATCTAATGGTCATCTCATTAATGTCAACTTCTACCGGTTCACGATATGATATCGTGGGATCGCAAGCCAATGTAAAAAGCGAGTAAATGTTTCCATATATGGCTTGATATACCGTGCTTGTCACTAGTGACGTCTCACTAGAACTTCAGGTAAATTTTCTGTACGGAGCCTATTGATTAAAAACAAACTCATGTTTTTCGCAAAACAGTAATTTATTGTTTTCAAGAAACAGATTACTGAACAAAGAATATTCACATTTTCGATAACATGCTCTTCATTATCAAGTTCTACAATTATATGTTTACATCCATAGTAATAATGAATGAATTAGTGTTATTAATAAAATTGTTGTTATTTAAATAACATCAAATCATTAATAATCATAATAATATCAGTGGATGACAATTCGACAGCATTTTTGTTAATTTGTTTGTTACCCGATAGATGATGATGGATAAGGTTCCTTCATTGGTGAATTTGTGACCAGTGTCCAACCCAGGAACTTCTGGTTAAAAAGCGACCGACCTGGTACACCGCCAACCAAATGCCTTCCGATCCAATCAAGTGATCAGCCAACACGTGGATTCCAACTCCCACCAATCCATGATATCACGCGACTGGTATTAGCCATTATCATCAGTGGAAAGTATTTCTCCTCAAACCCGATCTCCCACTAAAACCCATAAAAGCTAACCACAAAACTACCTGCCTGAATAGGGACACTCACTAGCGAGAATCACATTTGTATTCAAGTGTTGGTTTCCAGCGATTCGATTACTTTCAGGATCGGATCCTGGCGGGTGAATGGTCCACGAGCCTAATTACCTTGTCACCAGAAGGTCCTACACGCAAGCATCCTATGGTGGATGCGTACTGCTGGACACTCCCAAACTAGCCTGTCAAAACAGCTGTCTAGCAGTACTACCACCTGATTTGCCAATATTCCTCCAACCAACCGATGTCAGTTCAGGATGAGCCAATCCTGAAACCAATCAAATTCACACATACTAACACTTGAAGTTATCTCTCACCAAAAATATCCTCAACATTCCACTTCACTCTCACTTATCTTAACTCGCCTAGCTGAAATCTCATTGTATCACTCAGCAGCATTGTCATTTGAAGAGTAGAATCCTGTCAGTTCGTTAATATGCCACCAGAATCCTTGACGCGTGTAAGAGTGAGTATTTTATTATTCTTTTGTGAGGGTTCCTTTCAAACGCTAATCTCTTCCTCATTACTAAACAACTTTGACTGAATAACTAGAGAAGTATGTTACTATTCTGCAGTATTGATCACTTTCGTCTATGCTTTTCAGGTCAGACTGTCAATGGTACGCATGAATGACTGAATTTTTTTGTGTTTGTCTATCTACTCTGACTTTTTTATTTTTTTTTATTTTTAATTACAGCTTGATTCCACACTGTATTTTTGGTACAAGTATGGAATTTTCAGCATGGATATCGGTAGCCCAAATTTTTCAGGTCGACCATAGATATCAGGTGTGCGTTGGCTGGGGATCGAACCTCGGACTATCTGCATGGTCGGCGAGAGTCCTAACCACTGTGCTACCGATGCGATGATGAAATAATAATAATAATTTGCTTCATTCGAAAACAGTAGTAATTATGGAACAGTGTGGAATTCAGAGCATCTGTAGCATTGAATTAACTTGACAATAATATAAATCAAAAATATATTTCAAGGTACTGTAGTTAGGCGAAATTGATAATAGCAACATTAGCAGCATTAGCAGTGACAATAAAGTCAGAAATGTACAAAAAGTATAAAATATCAATAATAATGTTAATAACTAAAATGACAAGTCAGCTGGAACACTGTCACCACAAATTATAAGTAGGGGAAGTTTAAATAAAGCGTGAACAACAATGGAGATTTGTGCAGAATAAGAAGATAATACCATAATTGCTTATTTCGTTGACTTCTCATCAACTCAACTGCCTACAACCTAATTAAGTTATTAAGTTTATATACAGAAAAGTTTTAACATACTTGAGATATGTTAACTTACATGATATCAGTAGACAGGAGGTTCCGAACATAGTGAACACTGCTCAGATGAATGACCTTATGCGCGTTGATGAGGAAAAGAAGAGCTGTTTCAAACCTAAGCTGGTCGATGTTGCAAATCAATACCTCATTTCACCAACGTCATATTCCGAAATGCCCTGTGAGGAGCGTCAAAGAGCATTGGGAGATCGCAAAAATAATGACGAAATCTTCATATCGTAACCTGACAAGGGTTCAGGAGTGGTGCTGATGGGCAAAGATGACTACAATGCAAAGATGGAAAGTTGTCAAATGACACAACCGATCGCTTACGTCGAGTCAATCGACAGGAAAATCTAAAATTTAATTCAATAATTGATATGACCCGTTGCATAAGAGGCAGCATCTCTCGTGGCCTAAGTGGTCTAGTGGGTCACACTTTGGCACTTGAAACCATGGGCACAGGGTTCGATCCCCGGCGGGAACGTCACCACTCAATGTGGAATGCAGGTACATCCAGTGACGAGTCTCAAGTAGGATTCCACTGCCAGTCACCATCCACTAATTAGAGTCTAAAGAAGAAAGTGATTGATGACAGTGTCTACAATGATCTAAAACCTTTAGGGTTTCGTTTACCTCACACGTATGGTATTCTAAAGGCACACAAAATAGGTCACCCCGAGAACTATACTAACAATGATCAACTCGCCTCAGCATAAGGTTGTTCGTTGGCTTGTAGAGAAGTTGGAATCCATTCGTCAACGGCCAGCTCTGTACATCATGAAAGCCTCATTTTATTTCCTGGAAAGGGTGAACCACATGAACGTTTCACATAAGTTCATGGCGTCATTCGATGTAACTTCCTGACTCACGAGGATCCAAATCAATTGGACCGTCGAGATGACTTGTCAGCATTCTGATCTCCTCCCACTCCCGGCGTCGGAATTCGAACGTCTACTACAAATATGTATCAAGGGTGACAACACACTTTACTGCCAAAAGATACTGGGGCTATGGGCAGTCCTCCGATTTTCTGAACATGTACCAACAAGCTTATGTTTCAATGAAGCAGTCATGAGTTGGACATCGCAAGATCATTCAAAATTATCAATAAGCGAAAGAGTTCAATTCTCCTCAATTCTGCCAAAGTAGTCTTCACCAAGTGCCTGAAATCCGATTCGTGCATTGAGAAAGAAGCGTCTGTTAGGATTTCCTTTCTCGACCTAATAACTGGAGGGTTTCATCCTCTTTTTGATTTAATTTTGTAATCATTGGCCTTAACCTCACCTGTCTTTGATAAGGCGTAATTTTGCTTGTCTCGTGTTTCTATTATTTGAGATGAACTCACCACACTGTCACCCAGTTCATTAGTAAGTCATCATCTTACGTACCTTTCGTCTTTATTACGTAACTGCTTTAGCATTGTATACACACACACACACACTTTCCTTACACTTGAACTCCTGATATAAAAACTAAATAAGCGTAATTTTCTGAGCACTCTTCACTAAGTTCGTAACGTCTTGTCAACGAACATCATGTAAAATTTTTGCAGTTTTGTTAAACCTTTTCTGTATGTAAACATAATAATTGAATTGGAATGTAACCAGTGGCTGATGAGAAGTCAGCGAGATATGCAACAAGGGTGCCATCTTCTTATTCCGCACAAGTCACTATTTGTGGTGATTGATAATTTCTATCTCTGTATTGTTTAAATACTTACTGTTGACTGTTGATATGTTTCTTATATGAATTGCATAAGAATTCCGTTAAATACAAATTCCTAATTGCTGCACTCTCTGAGTTTTGGTTGGATTCGTGTAATTCCGTCATCTCGAAATACTAATATTCCAAGTACAATAAATTACTACAAATTGGCGTCGCGATGGAGCTAAGTAACCTGGGAAAATTCCCCATTAATGAGTCTCCGCGGGAGATTGCTGATTATTTGGAATGCTTCGATGCGTGGTGCATTTCCAAGAATGTTCGGGATGACAAAATACCAGCTCATTTCGTCACTGCTATTGGTCTTGATGCATATAGCCTGGTGAAGAATCTGGCGTTTCCAGATAAACCCATTTCTATGCCATATGCTAAGCTCCGTGAACTTCTTATAGATCACTTCCATGTAACTACTTTTGAGACCAGAGAGACGGCTCAGTTCAACAAACTGGTACGTTCTCCCAATCAGAAGATTAGAGACTTCATTCTTCAACTTCAAATTCAAGCCTCAAAGTGTAACTTTGGAGATCAGCTGCATACTCAACTACGTGATCGTGTAATTGCTGGAATCAATATTCCTAAGTTAGAGAAAGAATTAATTCAGATTCCTTCTTGTACCTTTCAAACTGCTAAAGAATTATCTATTACATATGAAGATGTCAATAATGAATACTCTGCTCCCACTACGTCAGTATCTGATGTCATGTTGTCCAAAGTCGAAAATACAAGTGGTCATGGGAAGCAATCCAAATTGTCGTCCACAGGTAATAGAATGCAGCAGAGATCAAAAACATTAAACCGTGTTTTTCCTGTGGAAAGTTACATCTACGAAGCACCTGCCGTTTTCGGAGTGCTAAGCGTTATAAATGTGGTAAAGTTGGACACATCAAGACGGTTTGCGGAAGTTCAAATACTTATGTTGCTCAACATTCTCATAATTCTCCAAGCTGTCTAGTAAAATGGAGTCAATGTGTCTTTCAACTTTTCAAAATACTCAAGCTAATCCGATGAAAACCTCCACTACAAGTTCGGCAACTCAAGCGTCAACTGTTTTCCAAAATGAGGTAGCCGAGTTGCAATGCGAACTGTCGAAAACACGAAAAAACCTGAATGAGATGAGAGAGCAACTGATTAAAATTGAGGAATTACTGCATATGCATAGACTACGTGTGTTGAATGCAGAGCATACAAGTACCCGTGAAAGTCCTGCAAAACTATTCAAATCTCGAATTCTCAAAAAGCATCTGATGTCCACGACTTCTAATGTACATTATTACAAAGATAATAACTATAGACCTTCTGTTGGAATTATACTACAAAAAATGGGAAATCGAGTGGTGAAGATATTAGACGTCAAAGATCACTCAGTTTATAACGGACACCTGGACAAAGTGACAATAAATGAAGTAGGTCGTTCCAATTATAATATTATTGATTCCGCTAATAATCCTGATTTTTTAGATAATTCAGAAATAGGTCCGGATAATACTGATGAAAATAATATCACAGAATCAGTTAGGTCGAAGCTACTTGCAAGCAAACCGAGACATCGTTATAAATACGCGAGGAGATATTCGAGGTGTGGCGGATGTGGTGATTGATAATTTCTATCTCTGTATTGTTTAAAATACTTACTGTTGACTGTTGATATGTTTCTTATATGAATTGCATAAGAATTCCGTTAAATACAAATTCCTAATTGCTGCCCTCTCTGAGTTTTGGTTGGATTCGTGTAATTCCGTCATCTCGAAATACTAATACTTCAATTACAATAAATTACTACACTATTGTCCTTGCTTTATTCAAATTCGTAAAGGAGAATAAATTTATGAAGAAATACGAGAAGATAAAGGCGCCACTTGTTTTGCTTGTTAGGTAGCAAGTTGTAAGTTTCACTCTTTTAAAGGAACGGAGAAGCGTTTTAGCACAGATAGGGAGCACAGAGAGCACAAGTAAACCAAAAGTTTCACGCTTAACACTTTCTGCGTCACACAGAATGCCAGCAGGCTTAGTTATGCCAGTGAGCATATAATCTTTTATGATGACTTCTAGTCCAGCCTGATGAGATTCAGTGGGAGGGGGCTATTGAGAATAGAAAGTGAGGGTATTGAGAGTCAGACAATTGTTCAGGTATCTGTCAATTAGAGTAGTAAGGACCTGACTTAGTGGTGTTACACCGCTTGTTCTACTGGCAACCTCTATTACTCTTTGAAATGTGATATAGTCTTTTTTGAGTGGTTCAGGAAACGCTAACAGTCAGCAGTAAACAACAGCAGTTAACATGCAAGAGTCAACAAACTGTAAAAGTGGAGGTTGAGTGATACCTACCTGATTGTCTTAACTTCTTAATGTGGAAGGTTAGACGGAACGTTTTCTTATAAATCGACTTTATATGCAGAGATAAAGAAAGGTCAGGGGATAGAACCATTCCACAGTATTTTATGCCTGAATTAGCCTGTATTTCAGCGACATCTATGCTACAATCATATGAATGAACACGTTCGTGTAGGTCACAGTTATCCCTGAATTTGAATTTAACTCTCTGACATTTAGAAGGATTTAATATAAAGCTTGGACGAGTAGATGGCTGATGTCGGACAGGAAGCCATTCACTTTTGAACAGTTAGCTCGCGAAGCGATTGGCAAGGAGACAGTAAGATCTTCAGCATCTTTAAAAAATAGATTTCTCCTGAAATAGGGAAGTAGTGTTACAAGAAAGACAGAGGAGGAGACAGGACAGCACGTTGAGGAACACTTTGAGGCTTCAATAAGGAAGGATGTTAGAGAAAGATTCCCCTTCATATAATGTTTACTGAATTTTATTTGTAAAATAAGAGTAAGAGAGTTCAGTCTATAGTTCAGCACTCAATCTCTGTCATGGAAATTTTATTGAACAAAAGACATCTGAGTGGAGAGGAAAAAGCGGATGTATGGTCGAGGAAAGAATATAGAGCACACTTAGCTGCCTTGTCTAAGTAGGAAACATTCTTATGATGCAGGACACTGATGTAAGAGTCATTGAAAATGTTTGTAGTATGACGAGGTAAAATATCTGCACATCCTCTAAGGACAGCAGCAGAATTAAGGCTTGGGGAATTTTTTCAGACATTTAGGACATTTAAGAATTTCAAGAGTGTTAAAACCATGAAAGTCACTAACTCTATGTTTTTTCGCATTAGGAATGTTAATGTCAGCAGAAGAGGGTATGAAAGAATTGCTGAGGGTAATTTCACCAACAAAGGAGACAATAATAAATTGCTTACCACAGCCAGTAATATCACTAAGAAGCTTCTACATGTTTGAGGGAATTTCGTATGATGAAAGTCTTTGGAGAAAAACAACATTCAGACTTTGGATTTCAGATTTGAGCAAAGTGTTATTGCTTTCAAGACAAGGTCTATCTTTAGACTTGGATAACCACCTTTATTATTCAAGTTGGCTTTTATGAAATGAGGAGAGCAGAAACGGTCGAGTTTTATACCCAGTGTTTGCTTCCGGGAATAGGTATAGAGATAAAATTTAAAATAATCCCTTAATAACTAATGATTGTGTCATCATGTATCTGTTCAGTATGTAGATCCCTTCAACATGTATTTGACATTTTGAATATATTGTCGCATTTTCATGGAAAGGTGAGAGAAAAAACTTGTGTATGACTTGGGCCATTGGTTTGGGTCTCAGTAGCTTCATAAAGTACGAATTCGTCAGAAAGTCCTGGGTTCGAACTCCGATGGGTTCGTATTGCTGAAGAGTCCCAAACTAGGATGAAAGAGCTGTACAGTACTCCCGGGTTTCCCAATAGTTCTCTAACTTATGTCAGCTCGTGATGAAATCCTCCAACCAATCAAACTAAGTCCTTACAAAAAACAGTACTTGAAAATATATAATTTATACAACACTTGTATAATGCAATGCCCACAGTTCAGTAGTGGAGCACGTCTGTGTGCTTCATATATTCCGTCGTCATTCGCAAGCACTAGATCAAGTGTTTTTCCAGTCGAGTAGTGAAGCTGATAAATTTTATATGTAAGAGCAGTTACAGGAATTGAAGTCTCTGGTGACTGGAGATAGAGAGCTCTCAAGATTCGTCAGCAAAATTAGACAGATTCGACAGGGAACAACCAGGAGTAACATAAATGTTTGAAAGAAGAATGTGTTCGTACTTTGATAAATGTCTGGGGAGACATTTAATAATAATAATAATAATAATAGTATTAATAACAGCTTTATTCCAAACAGTATTTGTGGTACAGGTATGGAATTTTCAGCGTGCATTACAATGTTGCATCTAATCACCTTATAAATTTTATAAGATTTTTAAAATCAAAAAAAATATAAGTAAATAAATAAATAAAAAACCAACACCAAAAAAGAATGAAAGATAAGAAAAACAGCGTAGCGTTTACATTTTAAACAATGCACCACAGGATATGAAATATAAAGTTGATGTGTGATAAAAGATGAGAACAACAGTGTAATAGTAACGAGGAAAGAAAAACAAAAACTAATGGGACTATTTGTTAGAGTTCCGCAGTAGGTTGATTGTGTCATACCTAACGGATTTCTCATCACATAACAGCTGTGCCAGATATGGTATTGTGGAGTTTTTGTACTTGGTAGTCCTAGCATATAGCCAGCCAGCCTCCTATAGCTGCTTCTAGTTCTACCAGATGAAAGGCAAGGAGAGAGCTGCGTATAGAGAGGATCCTCAGGGTCTGACAATATAGTATTCGCTAGTTTCTTACATGACATTATATGTCTATCCACAATAGTGTTAACCAGTTAGTTGGTTTAACGATATCCCACTTGCCCTCCCTACTAACGGCTTTTAGTGCCTGCCCTTCTCAGCAAAGTAAAATCTTTCTTAAGTAGTCCAGGAAAGATTAATGGGGAGCAGTAAACAGGGATGGGTAGAATACAAGAATTGACAAACTGAGAAAGCAAAGACTGTTTTATACCAGAATGCCTTAACTTCCTAACGTAGAACGTTAAGCGAAACATCTTTCTAGTAACTAGGGAGATATCGGAGGACCGGGAAAGATCGGAGGAAATACTCAGTCCAAGGTAATTGACATTAGATGTAATTTCAACCTGTATTCCGTGAATGATAGTGGGGCGATGTGAGCTAGCTAGTTGTTGTAGGTCACGTTTTCGTCTGAAAGTGAAATTGACTACCTGACATTTAGACGGACTCACCTTAAGACCGTTTGAAGAGGACCATTGACTAATTTTCGACAGAAAGTTACTTAATTTGGAACAATCTGACTGAGAGTTGACAGGCATAGAAACACAGAGGTCATCAGCATACTTAACAAAAGTGGCTACATCAGAATGGGGCAAGTCATGTAAGAAAAACGAAAACAGAAAGGGAGAAAGAACAGCACCTTGAGGAACACCAGCTGAAGTAACTAAGGTAGTGGAGGACAAATCAACATAAGAGAGTGAACATAGATTCAAGAGAGAGAGAGAGAGATAAACAGAAGTGTGTGTGAGACGAAAATAATAGTAATATGGAAAAGTAGTAGATTTTTATGGGATATTATAAATCACAAGCAGTGAATACATATGCAAAACACAGTTTTTTGTTCAGCGAAGAAATTTCTTTACAACGACTTCATTTTCAAGCTGTACAGTCGCATTTATATTACAGAAAAAGGTTATTAAGTGGCACTAAATAATGGCTCAGTCAATATACACATATATGAGTGATAAGAATAACGATAATTAAAATGTTATGAGGGGTAGAGTTGAAGTGGATAAATTACAAAATTATTAAAGATTGTTTTATAAGTGAATTGATATCAGAAATGACGTTGTAAGCATAATCTCCGAAATCGTGTAGCTTGTAGTACCCCTATACCAACCGTAAACATGCTTTTTAATCTAATTTGTATACTTGCACTATATGTGTATACAGACCGATTTTATATGTGCTTCGCAAATACTTGTCAATTCACTGTTGAATATTACCTTGACACAATTTCGAATTTGACTACTGCTTCAATACATATTCGTAATCTTCGCAAGAGCCTTTTGATTTACGTTGTGGGCGTCGAGTAGCCACAACGTCTGCGCACATCAAAAAGAACGAAGAAATACATAGAGTATATGTGTACAGCAGTTTAGTCAGATAACGCACGTAACAAGCTGAACACTATCCGGTTTGGTTAATGAAAGGTGAACGGAGAACTGCGAAGTCGTCTATTTGTGATCACCTGTTAGAGTCTGGTCATTTAGCCCAACGTGATTCATCTTTCAAAGTTATCTACATGGCAAAATCGAATCGATCCAAAAGTTTACGTTTTCTTCACTTGTGCACAGCCGAAGCTTTAGCTATACATGAACAGAAACCTAAATTATGTGTTCAAAAACGTTTTGTCAAATCCCTTTCTTCACCTTGGTCATAGTAATGTTCTTTCTAGTTTTCATTTTGTTTTATTTTACCACTTGAATTCTTTCCACTTCATTCATATCGTAATCGTACTCCTAACTTTTAAAATTTTTAGACAGCACTTAACATTTTTGATATCAATTCACTCATAAAACAATCTTTAATAATTTTGTAATTTATCCACTTCAACTCTACCCCTTATAACATTTTAATTATCGTTATTCTTATCACTCATATATGTGTATATTGACTGAGCCATTATTTAGTGCCACTTAATAACCTTTTTCTGTAATATAAATGCGACTGTACAGCTTGAAAATGAAGTCGTTGTAAAGAAATTTCTTCGCTGAACAAAAAAACTGTGTTTTTGCTTATGAATAAATGGGTATTTTTCATGATTCGAATACATATGCGCCAGCCATTGATAATGACGATTTTGAACTGGCCATATCACCGATTGTCTGTGGCCTTGATTTGTTTATACCATCCCGAGGAACCCAACCTCCCTACATGGCTGACTGACTGGCTTACACTAACTGAAAGGGAATTCATTGACTGACGAAGCCATGTTTTGGTTTGACTACTGTTTACTAGCCCTTTTCTAACCTCATTCATCCATTCTATGTCAGTCAGGTAAAATCTCGCGCCGGAAGAGGAAGGCGGTGGCTATGCATAATCGCGTAACACGTGTCTTAACAACCATCTCAAACGATGTAAACGCTTTAGAACCTCGTCGATTGATTTCCCCTCCTCCTTCCCCACTCACCACTCGTCCGACGCCTCATCTCACTATTGCTCACCGTATCACACCACCACCTAACATGGGAGATAAAACTCAGACACCTATGATGAAAGACAGTTAGCAAGGCTTTTCATGTCTTCCACTGTGTGAATGGCCATGTCTCACAACCAGCCAGTCAGCCATAAAGGAGGACGGAGCGAAATGCTTCTGAGCGGTACACGTGCTCTTTGGTTGATAGTGAGTCAGATGTCACGTCTACTAAGCCAAAGAGAGATGGTGCAAGCTGAGTCGTTTGAACAATGTCAAACAAGCCTTCTGTATGCGTGATGAGATTTCGCCAGCGATCAACCGGCTGGTGTTGACTGATATGACTTCCGAAATAAGCGCAGGGAGTGAGTCATTGCGGTCCAGTCCTGTAATATGCCAAACATTCGGAGATTGTTTCCCAGGCTGGAGGTGTTCAGAGGACTCTGCTCAAATTGTGTCAGCGTCCTCACCTAGTTGGGATGCCTATATCATCTGCATATTCTAAGTCAACCGGATTATTCCCTGGTGGTAAAAATTCAATCATGGAGTCACTGAAGTTAGTTAAGGTTATATCCATTAGCACATCTATGATGAAATTAAGAAAAACGGGGATAGCGGGTATACCCGACGGACTCCACTGATTGTCGTCACAGTTGTCAGATGACAATGCCATAGGCTCTCACCTGGCTGGCTGGCTGACTGACTGCATTAGTTAGAATAGATTGAGTGCCTTGATCAGTGCGATGTACTTCCTTGGCATTCCCTACACAGGCAGTCATCGCCATAGCACCTTTCGGTCGCTGGAATCGAGTCCCGCTTTCATGTCAAGAAATAGGATGCTTGTCGGCCGCCTGTAAGCATGCTTATGTCTCAGAATCTGTCGAAGTGTAAAGATATGATCAATCACTAGACTCTCTTCCTGGTCTAAAGCTTGCCTGGTTCTCTCTTATTTATTCCTCCCGGGCACCACTTTGTTCGCGCATGATTATTGCATCTAGAACTTTAGATACCATATTCGTCACGTTAATCCCCCTGTGATTATCACAGTAGGGCTTGTCTCCCTTCCTGTATTTCGGGATAATCAATGACTTATGGCAGTCCGACGGGACTACTTCTGATTCCCAGAAGCTGCCTAATACTTTAGTTAATGCAGGCAGTAAACTGTTTCCAGCATCCTTAAACACCTCTGGAGTCATTCCATCAGATGCCGCTGCCTTGCCTTGTTTCATACTAGTAAGGGCTTTTTTAACCACAATTAGGCATGGAGGATCTGTGTTTATATTTCATTCAGGGAGTTGTTGGATGCAGGGGAAGTTGAGCCTGGCTGTAGGCGAATTAAATTGTGCCTTAGAGTGTTCTTTCCAGCGTTCCAGTCGTCTATCCTGAGAGGTAAAAAGGTAGCATTTTTCTCGGAGATTATTCCAGTTATCATAAGTCTAAATTGTATCTTACCACCCGTCTCTCCTTTGGATTGGCCTGCACATGTCCGTAGTGAATTGTTCCTTAACTTTTCTCTTCTTCTCGCCTAAGATGTGTATACAATCTTCTCTCCACCTGGCTCTCACAGAGCTTCAGGCTTCTTTCCTCAATGATACCATATAGTTTCTCCACATTTGCTCTGATGGCTGCAGTGAATTAGTCCTTTGTGGTTTCATACTTCAGTCTATGAATGTTGAATGAACTTTAATGACGACCTATCTCCAGCTCCTTTGAAACTTTCAGCTTGATTCTCACTAGACAGTGAGTGATTTTAGCCTAAATGAACTGATCTCGATTTTGTTTCTTGACTTCCTTTAGATTGAGATGAAGTCTATCAGACTACTGATGTGTTCATCTGGCGAAATCCGCGTCGTCTTGTGGATATTCTTCAGTACCTTAAGTCACCAGAGAAGTCTGCAAATATTTCTTTCATTAACGTAAATAAAGCGAGAGCGAATATAGTTGGAATATGAAAAGACATCGATTTATCAGTAGCAAAATATATATTTATAAATAAAGACGTTTTTAGAGGTTGACGGAATTATCTTACTGATATGTATCCACACAATATATATATATATGTGTATGTGTATGTTGGTCTCTCTTTCTGTTTGCTCGCTTAGTCTGTGACCATTTCACTTGTATGAACCTGTCTCCTTTAACAACGTATATTCTCCTTATATTATATATAATATGGGTGTTTGTTGACAGTCCGTTGCTTGGTGGCATATATCCATATATGGTGGTTGTTGACATGTCTGCTATATTTCGCTATGTATATATGGATCGATACTTCATTATAATTAGCCATTCATGTTAAGACTGTCTAATGATTGTTCACACCTTTGTCTGAACATTCATATATATATATATTTCGTTCTCACAATCTTGTGACTTACTACTTACTTACTTTGGTGTGATACCACTTTTGCATTCTCCTTGTGTTTGGAAAATAGAAGTATCATCGCAAACCTAGTGGTCTTCTGATTTCCGCCTTCTTGCGTCAGGACTATTAAATTCTCGACCAGTACATAACAATAATTTAGCGACGAGTACATAACAATTTGGCGACGGGGAAAACTACTATTAACCACTCAGCAGCAGCAACATAACACGTACACAGCCTCTAAATTATTCTCGCATACCTAAAACAAAGCAAAAGCCAATAATTGATCGTCCACACTTCGTGATATATTTCGGGACCAAAACAAGCCTTCCGACGAACGCTTAGCTAGCTAGTGATCGTGCACGTGACACGACAGGGTACCAAATGGCGGGGATGCTTGACCGGAAGCCTTCAGTTAAACAAGTCGACTTAAACATTGGTGGTCAGCATCCAGTGAGTGATTGCTTTGGTCAATAATATTGGGGAATTATTTACCGCTACACGTTCATTGGCATAAAAACACCAAATAGCAAGGAGAAACATTTGATGTCAGAGAAGGCAAGTGATACAGAGTTGTGAAGATCCATGGGGGACGTGAAAGGAACACAAAGAAACACAATATGAAGGAAGAGCAGAAGTAGAAGGCACAACACGGGAGATCTGTGCCAATGGTGCATTGAAGATATTTTTTAATAATTTTTTTATAATTTTTCCTTCACGTTCTCAGTGGAACATAGGGCTCCAAGATAGTGGCTTGAAGTTTCTGTAGCAGTGTTTAATTTTTACAGGATGGGGTTGCTAGCCTCATGCCCAACCTTTCCTCTTTACCAGGATTATTTCTGGCTCAGTGAGGTAAAGCAATGCGCCGGCCGGAAGTCGAACCCCGGACCATATGCATGGTCGGCAAACGTCCTAACCGCTATACCACCGACGCATTGAAGATATAGTGTACATAATTTGGCTGTATAGAGGATGGCAGCTGCTAAACCCGGAATACTCATATTCTCGATATCCTGCTTCTGCTCACATTCTACAGCTGTATGCATTAGTAATAATGATGAAAGAATTAGGGTTGTCAACAACATTAATTTTAGAAAATCAAAACAAGTGATTCAGCGAAGAGACTCTTTTCAACGAATTTATCTTCAAGCTGTACATTCGTATATATATGGTTTATCAGAAGTTATATCCGGTGAGGGAATTGAATCTTAGGTGTGAATGCACAAAATAATAATACAAGAACTACAGTTTTAGCAGAATAAAATGGTACCATCTTTTATTTCGTTGCCTTCTCGTCAGCTGCTTACATGGCTAAAACTGTAGTTCTTGCATTGTTCAAATTCATTAAGGGGAATAAATGTAAGAAAATAATAATAATAATAATCATATGAAGTTCGATTAAAACTAAAATGTTTGTGATTATAATCGTAGTTAAATGTCAAGCGGCAAAGCAGATTAATGTCATATATAGAATAATTCATAGGACGGATAGAACTTGAAAAAGGATGTGCAATTATAGGATTAGTAGGCAAATCGAATAAAACAAAAACGGTACGTAATATTGTGTGAAATTTAATAGCATAGAATTTATCGTTGTAAAAACAATTGATTTAGAATGACAATTGGAACAAGTGAAATAATACCGGGGACAGTTCAAAGTGAGAATAGTAATAATAACAATTGACTTAATAAGGAAGAGTATACAAATTGAATAGACAAAATGAAAAATTGGTAGAGCTAAAATATGATTGGGGATTATCATATTTTAGCATAGAGGGATTAAGACCATGAGAGTTGGAGGGGTTGAACGAACTTTTTCTGTACACAGAGATCTGGTTTTTCTGTTTCGATAGCCAAAGCTTCAGCAATACAGATGAGTTGGGTACGTAGGGATTTGGGTAAATTACTCTTTGCCTTGTAGATGACTTTAAAGGCGGAGGCTATAGAGATAGGGTGATCATTTTCGACCAGATGTTCTATGATCGCGCTTCTTATTGCTCCACTTCCACCTTTTCGTAGCCATGCAGGATAATGTTCTTGCACCCTCTTGGACAAAACTCGAGTCGAACGACCGATATACCTAGCTCCACAAGAGCAGGTGAATTGATAAACGCACATAGAGTTGGTCAACATTGGGATCTTGTCCTTCAGGTTATTGAACAATAATGGTCGGCTAGTAAAAGCTATTCTCAGAGAGGCAGCAGGGAATGTTCTTTTCAGGGAATGTGATATCCTTCGTTTGATGATATCGGAAGCTAAGTCCCCTTTGAATTCTAAGCTCATGTAAAGTATTTTCTTGGGAGCGGTTGATAAGTCACGTTTTGTAGGCTTTGAATGTATATTCTTATCTATAAAACGTGGCGGAAATCCATTTTCCATTAGGATTTTCCTCAAAGTGTATAACTCATATTCCACAGTATCAGTACTACAAATGCGCCGAATACGAGTGGCAAGCGACCGGACCAGGTTTCGTTTTCGACCAATAGGTACTGATAGGATCCCACATATTTTGGTATTGACTGTTAGTCTTGCATATATGGTATATTATCATTCTCACTCATTTTGGTATTGACTGTTAGTCTTGCATATATGGTATATTATCATTCTCACTCATTTTGGTATTGACCGTTAATCTTGCATATATGGTATATTATCATTCTCACTCATTTTGGTATTGACTGTTAATCTTGCATATATGGTATATCATCATTCCCACACATTTTGTTATTGACTGTTAATCTCGTACATATGGTATATTATCATTTCTCACACACTTTGTTATTGGCTATTAAGATCAATTATTTCAAATGCTGTTAGCTGTCCATATTGTTGTAAAATGTATAAATACCATGGCTTCCTTTGTCGTTGTTGCACTTCAATACACAGTCACAGTCCAGCCTTTGTCTTTTGATATTTGCGTGCTTTACTAAATCAGAAGGTACGACAAGCAGATAGGCAGATTAGTTCAGGCGCAGACAGAACAAGGTGAAAACGTCTTCATTCAATTCCCTACAGTTATAACAGGTACTCAGCTATAGAAATTTGTCAGTTGACCATTCCATAACAGCCTACGATAAATCGATCTCTTCAGAGTTCCATCGGTCCTTCTTGATAAGTTTACATCGAGGAAATGAATGCTAGACTCGTTCTCCATTTCGAGTGTGAATTTTATCTCAGGATGGCACTCATTAAATACATTTAATATATTATTCAGGTTACAATCAGTATTACAAATAATAAAGGTGTCATCTACATACCTTTTATATATTTGAAGTCTTTGGATCATCGGCTTCAGGGAACCATTTTCTAGACTGGACATAAAAACGTCTGCAAGGAGAGGACCCAGGGGAGAACCCATCGCAATACCATTCTTCTGCCTGTAGATTGTTTCATTGAAAGTAAACTGTACATTCAATGTACATCTCAAAAGTAGTTCTTTAAGATCTGTAGTAGGTATCCCTATGTTCAATTTGTTGTCTTCAATATATTTGCATATAAAACATATGGTCTCTGTCAGTGGAACGTTCGTAAATAAGGATTCTACATCCAAAGACAACATTTGTTTATTCGACGCATTTATATCCTGTATACATTCAGCAAATTGGAAGGTGTCCCGAAGAGAATGATTAGATAGTTGCCCCCTGACTGGTTCGAGGATTTCAGCTAACCACCCAGCTACTGGATGATAGGGCGATCCAGACATATCCAAGATAGGGCGAAGTGGAACTCCAGCTTTGTGTATTTTCGGTAGACCATACAGTCTTGGTATTAGAGATCCTGTTGGTCTGATCTTTTCGTATAATTCTTCACGAATGAGATGATTGTTCTTCATTCTCTTTAAAGTATCGGTAAGTTGTTTCTCAATTAATTCCGTCTTGTTTTTCTCGTTCGGTTTCGAGAATTTACTGCTGTCTGAACGTAGACATGACATTTTATCGATATAATCTTTGCGATCCATAATAACAACACCTGTGCCCTTGTCAGGGAGTGTTAATAGTATATCGCTGTTATGCGTCAAAAGTTTAAGTTCTTCTTTGTGCTGTTTAGTAAGAAGACTTTGCATTTTTGGTCTAGCATTAAGGTATTGATTGCAGGAGTCCGTAATGGTAGATTTGAAGCATTGGAAATCCTGGTTGGACGATGGTGTGAGATCATAGGTTTGACTGAGTAAATTCTCAAACTGGACATGAGTATGTAGCTTGTTGATATTGAGATTAACATCGCAAAACTTCGAGCCCATAGACAAGGCTTCCATTTGTAATTTCGATAAAGATATAGAGTAGTGGTTGAACACGTATCTCTCAGAATTCTCAGGAAATTTTCGAAGACGTTCGATAGGTTTTAGGCTATTGCATAGCTTTGAATTAAAAGACATAGCTTGTTTGTTGGTGACCACATTGACATAATCATTAAACGTCTGACGTTCATCAATCGATAAGTCATATGGAGCAGAAGATCTTTGTGATATGTTCGTTTCTAGCTCAGGGATACGTGAATTGATAGAATCAATGTGATGTGTTGAGTACGTAACAATGTGATTGTACACTTTTTGGTTACTTGTATAAATTCGAGATATTGTACATAATTTTTGTTTAAAACGCTTCTTGTTGAAATATACATAACTTCCGTGTACAATTGAAAAATACACTCTGCTGTTGGAGACATCGTCTTCTCCCTGGTCACTTCTGCTTACTTGCTCCACTCACACCGTGTTGTATACTTCGGATTTATTGTAGGAGCCTACTACTCTCAACAGAAGACATTTCTACAACCGGAACACAGCAGCTACAGCAGACGCAGTCCAAACAATTAATGTGCCTGTGGATTATATAATTAATTTGTAGCCGAGGACTTACACTTTATAACCAAGTAATCCTTTTTGTTGCTATAACTCGTCACTGTATTTTTGGTAATATATTGTGATTTAACACTCCACTGACTTGGATTATTACTTTTATACTTGGAATGTTAGTGAACTCTAATATTAGTCCCCTACAAATTAATTGGTGAGCCCGATAAGAACACGGATTATTTTGGCATATTTATATTCTTATTTTTGCTATTTTGTATATTCATTGTGATTTTGTGTGTGGTTTATATTTGTATCCTAATTTGTACCAATAACCCCATATTCATAATGTCATCACCTCAGTCCGGTACATCAAATGAGCAGACAACTAATAGCGAGACAAACGCCACAATAAATGCCATCACTGATTTTCGTTTACCCCAATACGGTTTCGCAGAACCAAGGATTTGGTTTGCGGTAATTGAACCGTTGCTAGAAGCACGGGGCATTAAGTCCCAAATAGCCAAATATGGTATGGTGCTGGCAGAACTCCCTCCGTCAGTATTGACAGAAATCAGCGATTTCATCGAAGATCCTCCGACGGAACATCAATTTGATAAACTTAAAGCCCTCCTCATACAACGTACCAGTTTGTCGGATGAGAAAAGAATCCAACAATTGCTCACAGGCTGTGAACTAGGCCCACGTAAACCATCCCAGCTGCTCCGGCACATGCGCCAGTTAATCGGACATCATAAAGTAGACGAGGTAGTGCTGAAACAGATGTGGTTGCAACGTTTACCTAGAAATGTCCAGCAAATTTTAATCATCTCAGGAAAGTCGTATGACTTAGACCAACTAAGTGACATGGCAGATAGTATTATGGATGTTTTATCCGATAACACCATAAGTCACGTAGCATCTGATAGTGCCACACCGTGTCATTCCACACCCACGGCAGACACACCGATACTCGCCGCCATTGCAGACTTAGCGGCAAGGATTGACAAGTTGGAGACTAATAGGTCGGATCGACAAGTCCGGAGGCGGAGCTCACAGAGAAGGTCACCATCACGACGACGATCCTTCTCACGACAGCGTTCTTACACGTCTTCTCGGGATAGCAATATATGCTGGTATCACTGGAAGTTTGGACGTCATGCCCTGAAATGTGTAAAACCGTGCAGCTTTAGCGAAGCCAACCAGGCTCAGGGAAACGCCTCAGCCAGACAGTGATGGCGACAGCTGTTACTGGCAATCACCCCAGTCGCCTTTTCTATGTGAGGGATTTGACTACCGGCACATTATTCCTGGTAGATACAGGCGCCGAAGTCAGTGTTATTCCCCCCTCACTATCCAGGCGATCAGCCAAAATACCTGGTAAACTTTCACTTCGTGCTGCCAACCAAACCGACATACCGACGTATGGCGAACAGTCAATGATTTTAAACCTAGGACTACGCCGACGTTTCACATGGATCTTCATAGTAGCTGACGTACGTCACGCTATACTAGGTGCAGACTTCCTAAGTCACTTCAATCTGTTGGTTGATATCAGCAAGAAAAAACTGGTTGACAATTGCACCCAACTCAAGATCCACGGTATTACATGTGACTACTCTGTTCATAGCATCTGTATAGAAAAGCCGGAGAGTGAAATGTTCTCTGCTTTATTGCAACGATTTCCTAAAATCCTTAAACCATCATACAATGTTGAAGATATATCTCATACAGTTACGCATAAGATCATCACAACAGGACAACCTGTGAAGGCACGTCCACGACGGTTACCACCCGATAAACTAGCAGCAGCTAAGTCGGAATTTGAACATATGATGCAGCTAGGTATCATACGACCATCTAACAGCCCATGGTCTTCACCTCTGCACATGGTACCTAAAACTAATCATGACTGGCGGCCATGTGGAGATTATCGCGCTTTGAATAACGCTACGGTCCCAGATCGTTATCCTATACCTCATCTCCACGATTTCTCCTTGAACTTACATGGAAAGACCATTTTTACTAAAGTTGACTTGGTCAGGGCATATCATCAAATACCAGTCGCTCCAGAAGACATTGCAAAAACAGCAATTATCACGCCTTTTGGATTATTCGAATTCTTGAGAATGCCTTTCGGACTAAAGAATGCTGCTCAAACATTTCAGCGTTTTATGGACCAAGTTACCCAAGGTCTTGATTTCGTCTTTGTATATATCGACGATGTCTTAATCGCCAGCTCATCGATGGAAGAACATATGCAACACTTAAGCCTGTTATTTCAAAGGTTTGAACAATTTGGAGTTGTTATCAATCCAAAGAAATGTATTTTTGGTTCCCCTTCCATTGAATTCTTAGGACATCGAATAACTGCCGAAGGCATCAGACCTACCGAAGATAAGATAGAAACTATTAAGAACTTTCCCGAACCTGATTCCTTAAAGAAACTTAGACGTTTTCTCGGGATGTTCAACTTCTACCGACGTTTTATTCCATCATGTGCCTCCATAGTTCAGCCACTGACCGACCTACTTAGATGCAATTCGAAGAAATTTCAGTGGTCTGAAGAAGCAAAAGCAGCATTTAATAATGCAAAAGATGCCTTATCCAACGTTGTAATGTTATCTCATATCAACCCAGAAGCTTCACTTATTTTATGTACAGATGCATCGCAGGTAGCAGTGGGAGCAGTTTTACAACAAAAGTTCAATAATGACATCACTCCACTTGCTTTCTTCTCCAAGAAATTGGAACCTGCGCAAACTCGTTACAGTACCTTTGGCAGAGAACTGTTAGCCATCTACCTAGCAGTTAAACATTTCAGTTACTTACTACAGGGCCGGCATTTCACTATTTTTACTGACCACAAGCCCCTGTGTCATGCTTTCACTACTTCACTCGATAAACACTCCCCTAGAGAAGCCAGACAGTTGGATTATATCTCCCAATTCTCAACCGACATCCAGTACATCAAAGGAGATGCGAACGTGGTAGCCGATTCTCTTTCAAGAAGTGACATTAACCAGCTTCAAACGTCGGTAGACATCAGTCTTGATCGTATGGCTCAATTACAAAGAGATGACGTTGAACTCCAAACCTGCCGCAGAAACTCTTCCTTACAGCTCAAAGATGTGCCTATCCCCTTATCAGATGCAACCATAGTCTGCGATGTATCTACCGGAACTAATCGTCCATTTGTCCCTCTCAGTTGCCGAAAAGCATTGTTCGAACATTTACATTCGCTTTCTCACCCTGGAGTACGCGCCACGGTCAGACTGATCAGCGAACGCTTCGTGTGGCCTAAAATGAACTCTGACATTCGGAGATGGGCACGAGAATGTATCCAATGCCAATGCTCCAAAGTACACCGCCACACTATTACAACCCCGAAGACGTTTAAATTACCCGAAAGGAGATTTCAGCATATCCATATAGATATCGTGGGACCATTGCCAACATCAAGGGGATATACACATATCCTGACAGCGATTGATAGATTTACTCGTTGGGCTATTGCATGCCCCTTAAACGACATATCTGCTGAAAACGTTGCTTTAGTTTTTCTCGACCGTTGGGTGTCAAACTACGGTGTACCAACTACTATTACATCCGACCGCGGTCCTCAATTCCAATCGACACTCTTTCGCGAACTGACGAGACTTCTGGGAGTGAAACATATCTCCACAACAGCCTATCATCCGGCAGCGAATGGTCTAGTGGAAAGATTCCACAGACAACTGAAAAGCTCCCTGATGGCGCAGAATGATACATCTAAGTGGAGTGAATACTTACCTTTGATTTTACTTGGTATCCGTTCTACTATCAAAGAAGATTTAGGATGTACACCGGCTCAACTTGTCTATGGCACCAACCTAACCTTGCCTGGACAGCTAGTCCCCTCAGCCGATTCCACAGACGTGAACATTGCCGACTTCACTAACCGATTAACTAGACAAATGCTTCAACTTCAACCAACAGCACCTCGACAATCTCCCCGAAGAGATCAGATCAACAAACATCTACAAACTTGCAAATTCGTCTTCATTCGAGTCGACGCCATCAGAAAAGGATTGCAACCTCCATACGAAGGACCCTTTCAAGTTATTAAACGTTCAGACAAACACTTTACAGTGAACAAGAATGGAAAACGAGAGACTGTTTCAATTGATCGAATCAAACCCGCATACACCGACAACGACTTCGAATCTACATCGGCAGCTGCGCAATCAAATAATCAAACATCCGATTCCACTCCACCGGCACCAAGTCTTATCCTCCCTCCATATCAAACACGTAGTGGTCGGCAAATCAGTAAACCGGCTCGCTACGTTCATTTTGAGGACTAACAAAAGAAAAATAATTAAAAATTATTATTATCTTTTTCGTTTAGACATTATCATCATGACCGTTAGTATTTCGTCGTAAACTTTGATGTTACTATCACTATTATTTATTTATATGTACCTCACCTAAAAAACAGGTATTGTCCTTTCCAAAAACTATTGATCTTTAATCCATATTTTTTTAATGTTTCTTTCCCCTCCTTAATTACTGTGTATTTACATATTTTTCTTTATACATTAAAAATCTATGTTCATGGTTAGTGCAAATTTAAGTGACATGACTTTCTCATTCAATTTTTATTGCTGAACCAATTGTATATGCTTTCAGACTTTACATGACTCACATACCTTCTCGCGTTTATGCATGTTGTAATATATCCCTATTTTTATCCAAAAGTTGCTATTACTATTATTATTTACTTCATAGTTTTACTTATCATTTCCCGGTTGTCTCTCCGGACCTCTACGGGGGGAGCCGTGTTGAGTACGTAACAATGTGATTGTACACTTTTTGGTTACTTGTATAAATTCGAGATATTGTACATAATTTTTGTTTAAAACGCTTCTTGTTGAAATATACATAACTTCCGTGTACAATTGAAAAATACACTCTGCTGTTGGAGACTTCGTCTTCTCCCTGGTCACTTCTGCTTACTTGCTCCACTCACACCGTGTTGTATACTTCGGATTTATTGTAGGAGCCTACTACTCTCAACAGAAGACATTTCTACAACCGGTGTGGTGAGAGCAGGCTGCTAGCCGATTCGTTGGCACTAATCTACGTTAAGGTCTAGGTCACTAATATGGGCCGTGAGAAAATATGAACAAGCCTGAGTCAACAACCAATCACAGCAAAGTTAACGTGGCAGAATATGATTCGCAGAGAGAACTCTATTTGTCAAGGAATCCCGAAACAACCAATCAGAAGCCTGCGTTTGTCTACCTAAACAACCAATCAGACGACTGCGCTTGTCTATAATAATGTAGTTGAAAGATGTATAAATACCTGTTGATTTTCATAATAAAACGATCTGTTGCCTGGCCCTTGTCTTCTGTTGTTACATTTGGTGTCGCTGCCTACCGACAAATGAAAAGCCTATACCCTGCAGTTTTTGATGGAGACATATGGATCTTCGGGCAGGACTTCAAGGCTTCTGCGCAGTTGAGTGGCGTTCAAGATCTGCCAGCGATGGAGCTGCTACTTGAGACGCTGCTGGGAGGTCGGGCGAAAGCAGCATATGAAGGTGTCGGCCGAAGTATGGACGAATGTTCGACAGGGTCAGGCAAACAGTTTCCAGAGTGGGAAGGACCATATATGGTCACTTCGAGATGGGGTTACGCAGACACAGTCGCAATGGCGAACAATGAGAGGCGCGTGAACGTCAGCGAGCTCCAGAAATGGATACAGCGAGACAAGCCAACGATGACGCCTGCACCAAGTAGATCAAGCCGACTTCAGTCGCACGTATTTGACGGGGGGACGAGTGTGGTGAGAGCAGGCTGCTAGCCGATTCGTTGGCACTAATCTACGTTAAGGTCTAGGTCACTAATATGGGCCGTGAGAAAATATGAACAAGCCTGAGTCAACAACCAATCACAGCAAAGTTAACGTGGCAGAATATGATTCGCAGAGAGAACTCTATTTGTCAAGGAATCCCGAAACAACCAATCAGAAGCCTGCGTTTGTCTACCTAAACAACCAATCAGATGACTGCGCTTGTCTATAATAATGTAGTTGAAAGATGTATAAATACGTGTTGATTTTCATAATAAAACGATCTGTTGCCTGGCCCTTGTCTTCTGTTGTTACACCGGAACACAGCAGCTACAGCAGACGCAGTCCAAACAATTAATGTGCCTGTGGATTATATAATTAATTTGTAGCCGAGGACTTACACTTTATAACCAAGTAATCCTTTTTGTTGCTATAACTCGTCACTGTATTTTTGGTAATATATTGTGATTTAACACTCCACTGACTTGGATTATTACTTTTATACTTGGAATGTTAGTGAACTCTAATATTAGTCCCCTACAAATTAATTGGTGAGCCCGATAAGAACACGGATTATTTTGGCATATTTATATTCTTATTTTTGCTATTTTGTATATTCATTGTGATTTTGTGTGTGGTTTATATTTGTATCCTAATTTGTACCAATAACCCCATATTCATAATGTCATCACCTCAGTCCGGTACATCAAATGAGCAGACAACTAATAGCGAGACAAACGCCACAATAAATGCCATCACTGATTTTCGTTTACCCCAATACGGTTTCGCAGAACCAAGGATTTGGTTTGCGGTAATTGAATCGTTGCTAGAAGCACGGGGCATTAAGTCCCAAATAGCCAAATATGGTATGGTGCTGGCAGAACTCCCTCCGTCAGTATTGACAGAAATTAGCGATTTCATCGAAGATCCTCCGACGGAACATCAATTTGATAAACTTAAAGCCCTCCTCATACAACGTACCAGTTTGTCGGATGAGAAAAGAATCCAACAATTGCTCACAGGCTGTGAACTAGGCCCACGTAAACCATCCCAGCTGCTCAGGCACATGCGCCAGTTAATCGGACATCATAAAGTAGACGAGGTAGTGCTGAAACAGATGTGGTTGCAACGTTTACCTAGAAATGTCCAGCAAATTTTAATCATCTCAGGAAAGTCGTATGACTTAGACCAACTAAGTGACATGGCAGATAGTATTATGGATGTTTTATCCGATAACACCATAAGTCACGTAGCATCTGATAGTGCCACACCGTGTCATTCCACACCCACGGCAGACACACCGATACTCGCCGCCATTGCAGACTTAGCGGCAAGGATTGACAAGTTGGAGACTAATAGGTCGGATCGACAAGTCCGGAGGCGGAGCTCACAGAGAAGGTCACCATCACGACGACGATCCTTCTCACGACAGCGTTCTTACACGTCTTCTCGGGATAGCAATATATGCTGGTATCACTGGAAGTTTGGACGTCATGCCCTGAAATGTGTAAAACCGTGCAGCTTTAGCGAAGCCAACCAGGCTCAGGGAAACGCCTCAGCCAGACAGTGATGGCGACAGCTGTTACTGGCAATCACCCAGTCGCCTTTTCTATGTGAGGGATTTGACTACCGGCACATTATTCCTGGTAGATACAGGCGCCGAAGTCAGTGTTATTCCCCCCTCACTATCCAGGCGATCAGCCAAAATACCTGGTAAACTTTCACTTCGTGCTGCCAACCAAACCGACATACCGACGTATGGCGAACAGTCAATGATTTTAAACCTAGGACTGCGCCGACGTTTCACATGGATCTTCATAGTAGCTGACGTACGTCACGCTATACTAGGTGCAGACTTCCTAAGTCACTTCAATCTGTTGGTTGATATCAGCAAGAAAAAACTGGTTGACAATTGCACCCAACTCAAGATCCACGGTATTACATGTGACTACTCTGTTCATAGCATCTGTATAGAAAAGCCGGAGAGTGAAATGTTCTCTGCTTTATTGCAACGATTTCCTAAAATCCTTAAACCATCATACAATGTTGAAGATATATCTCATACAGTTACGCATAAGATCATCACAACAGGACAACCTGTGAAGGCACGTCCACGACGGTTACCACCCGATAAACTAGCAGCAGCTAAGTCGGAATTTGAACATATGATGCAGCTAGGTATCATACGACCATCTAACAGCCCATGGTCTTCACCTCTGCACATGGTACCTAAAACTAATCATGACTGGCGGCCATGTGGAGATTATCGCGCTTTGAATAACGCTACGGTCCCAGATCGTTATCCTATACCTCATCTCCACGATTTCTCCTTGAACTTACATGGAAAGACCATTTTTACTAAAGTTGACTTGGTCAGGGCATATCATCAAATACCAGTCGCTCCAGAAGACATTGCAAAAACAGCAATTATCACGCCTTTTGGATTATTCGAATTCTTGAGAATGCCTTTCGGACTAAAGAATGCTGCTCAAACATTTCAGCGTTTTATGGACCAAGTTACCCAAGGTCTTGATTTCGTCTTTGTATATATCGACGATGTCTTAATCGCCAGCTCATCGATGGAAGAACATATGCAACACTTAAGCCTGTTATTTCAAAGGTTTGAACAATTTGGAGTTGTTATCAATCCAAAGAAATGTATTTTTGGTTCCCCTTCCATTGAATTCTTAGGACATCGAATAACTGCCGAAGGCATCAGACCTACCGAAGATAAGATAGAAACTATTAAGAACTTTCCCGAACCTGATTCCTTAAAGAAACTTAGACGTTTTCTCGGGATGTTCAACTTCTACCGACGTTTTATTCCATCATGTGCCTCCATAGTTCAGCCACTGACCGACCTACTTAGATGCAATTCGAAGAAATTTCAGTGGTCTGAAGAAGCAAAAGCAGCATTTAATAATGCAAAAGATGCCTTATCCAACGTTGTAATGTTATCTCATATCAACCCAGAAGCTTCACTTATTTTATGTACAGATGCATCGCAGGTAGCAGTGGGAGCAGTTTTACAACAAAAGTTCAATAATGACATCACTCCACTTGCTTTCTTCTCCAAGAAATTGGAACCTGCGCAAACTCGTTACAGTACCTTTGGCAGAGAACTGTTAGCCATCTACCTAGCAGTTAAACATTTCAGTTACTTACTACAGGGCCGGCATTTCACTATTTTTACTGACCACAAGCCCCTGTGTCATGCTTTCACTACTTCACTCGATAAACACTCCCCTAGAGAAGCCAGACAGTTGGATTATATCTCCCAATTCTCAACCGACATCCAGTACATCAAAGGAGATGCGAACGTGGTAGCCGATTCTCTTTCAAGAAGTGACATTAACCAGCTTCAAACGTCGGTAGACATCAGTCTTGATCGTATGGCTCAATTACAAAGAGATGACGTTGAACTCCAAACCTGCCGCAGAAACTCTTCCTTACAGCTCAAAGATGTGCCTATCCCCTTATCAGATGCAACCATAGTCTGCGATGTATCTACCGGAACTAATCGTCCATTTGTCCCTCTCAGTTGCCGAAAAGCATTGTTCGAACATTTACATTCGCTTTCTCACCCTGGAGTACGCGCCACGGTCAGACTGATCAGCGAACGCTTCGTGTGGCCTAAAATGAACTCTGACATTCGGAGATGGGCACGAGAATGTATCCAATGCCAATGCTCCAAAGTACACCGCCACACTATTACAACCCCGAAGACGTTTAAATTACCCGAAAGGAGATTTCAGCATATCCATATAGATATCGTGGGACCATTGCCAACATCAAGGGGATATACACATATCCTGACAGCGATTGATAGATTTACTCGTTGGGCTATTGCATGCCCCTTAAACGACATATCTGCTGAAAACGTTGCTTTAGTTTTTCTCGACCGTTGGGTGTCAAACTACGGTGTACCAACTACTATTACATCCGACCGCGGTCCTCAATTCCAATCGACACTCTTTCGCGAACTGACGAGACTTCTGGGAGTGAAACATATCTCCACAACAGCCTATCATCCGGCAGCGAATGGTCTAGTGGAAAGATTCCACAGACAACTGAAAAGCTCCCTGATGGCGCAGAATGATACATCTAAGTGGAGTGAATACTTACCTTTGATTTTACTTGGTATCCGTTCTACTATCAAAGAAGATTTAGGATGTACACCGGCTCAACTTGTCTATGGCACCAACCTAACCTTGCCTGGACAGCTAGTCCCCTCAGCCGATTCCACAGACGTGAACATTGCCGACTTCACTAACCGATTAACTAGACAAATGCTTCAACTTCAACCAACAGCACCTCGACAATCTCCCCGAAGAGATCAGATCAACAAACATCTACAAACTTGCAAATTCGTCTTCATTCGAGTCGACGCCATCAGAAAAGGATTGCAACCTCCATACGAAGGACCCTTTCAAGTTATTAAACGTTCAGACAAACACTTTACAGTGAACAAGAATGGAAAACGAGAGACTGTTTCCATTGATCGAATCAAACCCGCATACACCGACAACGACTTCGAATCTACATCGGCAGCTGCGCAATCAAATAATCAAACATCCGATTCCACTCCACCGGCACCAAGTCTTATCCTCCCTCCATATCAAACACGTAGTGGTCGGCAAATCAGTAAACCGGCTCGCTACGTTCATTTTGAGGACTAACAAAAGAAAAATAATTAAAAATTATTATTATCTTTTTCGTTTAGACATTATCATCATGACCGTTAGTATTTCGTCGTAAACTTTGATGTTACTATCACTATTATTTATTTATATGTACCTCACCTAAAAAACAGGTAGTGTCCTTTCCAAAAACTATTGATCTTTAATCCATATTTTTTTAATGTTTCTTTCCCCTCCTTAATTACTGTGTATTTACATATTTTTCTTTATACATTAAAAATCTATGTTCATGGTTAGTGCAAATTTAAGTGACATGACTTTCTCATTCAATTTTTATTGCTGAACCAATTGTATATGCTTTCAGACTTTACATGACTCACATACCTTCTCGCGTTTATGCATGTTGTAATATATCCCTATTTTTATCCAAAAGTTGCTATTACTATTATTATTTACTTCATAGTTTTACTTATCATTTCCCGGTTGTCTCTCCGGACCTCTACGGGGGGAGCCGTGTTGAGTACGTAACAATGTGATTGTACACTTTTTGGTTACTTGTATAAATTCGAGATATTGTACATAATTTTTGTTTAAAACGCTTCTTGTTGAAATATACATAACTTCCGTGTACAATTGAAAAATACACTCTGCTGTTGGAGACTTCGTCTTCTCCCTGGTCACTTCTGCTTACTTGCTCCACTCACACCGTGTTGTATACTTCGGATTTATTGTAGGAGCCTACTACTCTCAACAGAAGACATTTCTACAACCGGTGTGGTGAGAGCAGGCTGCTAGCCGATTCGTTGGCACTAATCTACGTTAAGGTCTAGGTCACTAATATGGGCCGTGAGAAAATATGAACAAACCTGAGTCAACAACCAATCACAGCAAAGTTAACGTGGCAGAATATGATTCGCAGAGAGAACTCTATTTGTCAAGGAATCCCGAAACAACCAATCAGAAGCCTGCGTTTGTCTACCTAAACAACCAATCAGACGACTGCGCTTGTCTATAATAATGTAGTTGAAAGATGTATAAATACCTGTTGATTTTCATAATAAAACGATCTGTTGCCTGGCCCTTGTCTTCTGTTGTTACATTTGGTGTCGCTGCCTACCGACAAATGAAAAGCCTATACCCTGCAGTTTTTGATGGAGACATATGGATCTTCGGGCAGGACTTCAAGGCTTCTGCGCAGTTGAGTGGCGTTCAAGATCTGCCAGCGATGGAGCTGCTACTTGAGACGCTGCTGGGAGGTCGGGCGAAAGCAGCATATGAAGGTGTCGGCCGAAGTATGGACGAATGTTCGACAGGGTCAGGCAAACAGTTTCCAGAGTGGGAAGGACCATATATGGTCACTTCGAGATGGGGTTACGCAGACACAGTCGCAATGGCGAACAATGAGAGGCGCGTGAACGTCAGCGAGCTCCAGAAATGGATACAGCGAGACAAGCCAACGATGACGCCTGCACCAAGTAGATCAAGCCGACTTCAGTCGCACGTATTTGACGGGGGGACGAGTGTGGTGAGAGCAGGCTGCTAGCCGATTCGTTGGCACTAATCTACGTTAAGGTCTAGGTCACTAATATGGGCCGTGAGAAAATATGAACAAGCCTGAGTCAACAACCAATCACAGCAAAGTTAACGTGGCAGAATATGATTCGCAGAGAGAACTCTATTTGTCAAGGAATCCCGAAACAACCAATCAGAAGCCTGCGTTTGTCTACCTAAACAACCAATCAGATGACTGCGCTTGTCTATAATAATGTAGTTGAAAGATGTATAAATACGTGTTGATTTTCATAATAAAACGATCTGTTGCCTGGCCCTTGTCTTCTGTTGTTACACCGGAACACAGCAGCTACAGCAGACGCAGTCCAAACAATTAATGTGCCTGTGGATTATATAATTAATTTGTAGCCGAGGACTTACACTTTATAACCAAGTAATCCTTTTTGTTGCTATAACTCGTCACTGTATTTTTGGTAATATATTGTGATTTAACACTCCACTGACTTGGATTATTACTTTTATACTTGGAATGTTAGTGAACTCTAATATTAGTCCCCTACAAATTAATTGGTGAGCCCGATAAGAACACGGATTATTTTGGCATATTTATATTCTTATTTTTGCTATTTTGTATATTCATTGTGATTTTGTGTGTGGTTTATATTTGTATCCTAATTTGTACCAATAACCCCATATTCATAATGTCATCACCTCAGTCCGGTACATCAAATGAGCAGACAACTAATAGCGAGACAAACGCCACAATAAATGCCATCACTGATTTTCGTTTACCCCAATACGGTTTCGCAGAACCAAGGATTTGGTTTGCGGTAATTGAATCGTTGCTAGAAGCACGGGGCATTAAGTCCCAAATAGCCAAATATGGTATGGTGCTGGCAGAACTCCCTCCGTCAGTATTGACAGAAATTAGCGATTTCATCGAAGATCCTCCGACGGAACATCAATTTGATAAACTTAAAGCCCTACTCATACAACGTACCAGTTTGTCGGATGAGAAAAGAATCCAACAATTGCTCACAGGCTGTGAACTAGGCCCACGTAAACCATCCCAGCTGCTCCGGCACATGCGCCAGTTAATCGGACACCATAAAGTAGACGAGGTAGTGCTGAAACAGATGTGGTTGCAACGTTTACCTAGAAATGTCCAGCAAATTTTAATCATCTCAGGAAAGTCGTATGACTTAGACCAACTAAGTGACATGGCAGATAGTATTATGGATGTTTTATCCGATAACACCATAAGTCACGTAGCATCTGATAGTGCCACACCGTGTCATTCCACACCCACGGCAGACACACCGATACTCGCCGCCATTGCAGACTTAGCGGCAAGGATTGACAAGTTGGAGACTAATAGGTCGGATCGACAAGTCCGGAGGCGGAGCTCACAGAGAAGGTCACCATCACGACGACGATCCTTCTCACGACAGCGTTCTTACACGTCTTCTCGGGATAGCAATATATGCTGGTATCACTGGAAGTTTGGACGTCATGCCCTGAAATGTGTAAAACCGTGCAGCTTTAGCGAAGCCAACCAGGCTCAGGGAAACGCCTCAGCCAGACAGTGATGGCGACAGCTGTTACTGGCAATCACCCCAGTCGCCTTTTCTATGTGAGGGATTTGACTACCGGCACATTATTCCTGGTAGATACAGGCGCCGAAGTCAGTGTTATTCCCCCCTCACTATCCAGGCGATCAGCCAAAATACCTGGTAAACTTTCACTTCGTGCTGCCAACCAAACCGACATACCGACGTATGGCGAACAGTCAATGATTTTAAACCTAGGACTACGCCGACGTTTCACATGGATCTTCATAGTAGCTGACGTACGTCACGCTATACTAGGTGCAGACTTCCTAAGTCACTTCAATCTGTTGGTGGATATCAGCAAGAAAAAACTGGTTGACAATTGCACCCAACTCAAGATCCACGGTATTACATGTGACTACTCTGTTCATAGCATCTGTATAGAAAAGCCGGAGAGTGAAATGTTCTCTGCTTTATTGCAACGATTTCCTGAAATCCTTAAACCATCATACAATGTTGAAGATATATCTCATACAGTTACGCATAAGATCATCACAACAGGACAACCTGTGAAGGCACGTCCACGACGGTTACCACCCGATAAACTAGCAGCAGCTAAGTCGGAATTTGAACATATGATGCAGCTAGGTATCATACGACCATCTAACAGCCCATGGTCTTCACCTCTGCACATGGTACCTAAAACTAATCATGACTGGCGGCCATGTGGAGATTATCGCGCTTTGAATAACGCTACGGTCCCAGATCGTTATCCTATACCTCATCTCCACGATTTCTCCTTGAACTTACATGGAAAGACCATTTTTACTAAAGTTGACTTGGTCAGGGCATATCATCAAATACCAGTCGCTCCAGAAGACATTGCAAAAACAGCAATTATCACGCCTTTTGGATTATTCGAATTCTTGAGAATGCCTTTCGGACTAAAGAATGCTGCTCAAACATTTCAGCGTTTTATGGACCAAGTTACCCAAGGTCTTGATTTCGTCTTTGTATATATCGACGATGTCTTAATCGCCAGCTCATCGATGGAAGAACATATGCAACACTTAAGCCTGTTATTTCAAAGGTTTGAACAATTTGGAGTTGTTATCAATCCAAAGAAATGTATTTTTGGTTCCCCTTCCATTGAATTCTTAGGACATCGAATAACTGCCGAAGGCATCAGACCTACCGAAGATAAGATAGAAACTATTAAGAACTTTCCCGAACCTGATTCCTTAAAGAAACTTAGACGTTTTCTCGGGATGTTCAACTTCTACCGACGTTTTATTCCATCATGTGCCTCCATAGTTCAGCCACTGACCGACCTACCTAGATGCAATTCGAAGAAATTTCAGTGGTCTGAAGAAGCAAAAGCAGCATTTAATAATGCAAAAGATGTCTTATCCAACGTTGTAATGTTATCTCATATCAACCCAGAAGCTTCACTTATTTTATGTACAGATGCATCGCAGGTAGCAGTGGGAGCAGTTTTACAACAAAAGTTCAATAATGACATCACTCCACTTGCTTTCTTCTCCAAGAAATTGGAACTTGCGCAAACTCGTTACAGTACCTTTGGCAGAGAACTGTTAGCCATCTACCTAGCAGTTAAACATTTCAGTTACTTACTACAGGGCCGGCATTTCACTATTTTTACTGACCACAAGCCCCTGTGTCATTCTTTCACTACTTCACTCGATAAACACTCCCCTAGAGAAGCCAGACAGTTGGATTATATCTCCCAATTCTCAACCGACATCCAGTACATCAAAGGAGATGCGAACGTGGTAGCCGATTCTCTTTCAAGAAGTGACATTAACCAGCTTCAAACGTCGGTAGACATCAGTCTTGATCGTATGGCTCAATTACAAAGAGATGACGTTGAACTCCAAACCTGCCGCAGAAACTCTTCCTTACAGCTCAAAGATGTGCCTATCCCCTTATCAGATGCAACCATAGTCTGCGATGTATCTACCGGTGTAACAACAGAAGACAAGGGCCAGGCAACAGATCGTTTTATTATGAAAATCAACACGTATTTATACATCTTTCAACTACATTATTATAGACAAGCGCAGTCATCTGATTGGTTGTTTAGGTAGACAAACGCAGGCTTCTGATTGGTTGTTTCGGGATTCCTTGACAAATAGAGTTCTCTCTGCGAATCATATTCTGCCACGTTAACTTTGCTGTGATTGGTTGTTGACTCAGGCTTGTTCATATTTTCTCACGGCCCATATTAGTGACCTAGACCTTAACGTAGATTAGTGCCAACGAATCGGCTAGCAGCCTGCTCTCACCACACTCGTCCCCCCGTCAAATACGTGCGACTGAAGTCGGCTTGATCTACTTGGTGCAGGCGTCATCGTTGGCTTGTCTCGCTGTATCCATTTCTGGAGCTCGTTGACGTTCACGCGCCTCTCATTGTTCGTCATTGCGATTGTGTCCGCGTAATCCCATCTCGAAGTGACCATATGTGGTCCTTCCCACTTTGGAAACTGTTTGCCTGACCCTGTCGAACATTCGTCGGTATTTCGTCTCACCCTTTCATATGCTGCTTTCACCCGACCTCCCAGCAGCGTCCCAAGTAGCAACTCCATCGCTGACAAATCTTGAACGCCACTCAACTGCGCAGAAGCCTTGAAGTCCTGCCCGAAGATCCATATGTATCCATCAAAAACAGCAGGGCATTGGCTTTCCATTTGTCGGTAGGCAGCGACACCAAATGTAACAACAGAAGACAAGGGCCAGGCAACAGATCGTTTTATTATGAAAATCAACAGGTATTTATACATCTTTCAACTACATTATTATAGACAAGCGCAGTCGTCTGATTGGTTGTTTAGGTAGACAAACGCAGGCTTCTGATTGGTTGTTTCGGGATTCCTTGACAAATAGAGTTCTCTCTGCGAATCATATTCTGCCACGTTAACTTTGCTGTGATTGGTTGTTGACTCAGGCTTGTTCATATTTTCTCACGGCCCATATTAGTGACCTAGACCTTAACGTAGATTAGTGCCAACGAATCGGCTAGCAGCCTGCTCTCACCACACCGGAACTAATCGTCCATTTGTCCCTCTCAGTTGCCGAAAAGCATTGTTCGAACATTTACATTCGCTTTCTCACCCTGGAGTACGCGCCACGGTCAGACTGATCAGCGAACGCTTCGTGTGGCCTAAAATGAACTCTGACATTCGGAGATGGGCACGAGAATGTATCCAATGCCAATGTTCCAAAGTACACCGCCACACTATTACAACCCCGAAGACGTTTGAATTACCCGAAAGGAGATTTCAGCATATCCATATAGATATCGTGGGACCATTGCCAACATCAAGGGGATATACACATATCCTGACAGCGATTGATAGATTTACTCGTTGGGCTATCGCATGCCCCTTAAACGACATATCTGCTGAAAACGTTGCCTTGGTTTTCCTCGACCGTTGGGTGTCAAACTACGGTGTACCAACTACTATTACATCCGACCGCGGTCCTCAATTCCAATCGACACTCTTTCGCGAACTGACGAGACTTCTGGGAGTGAAACATATCTCCACAACAGCCTATCATCCGGCAGCGAATGGTCTAGTGGAAAGATTCCACAGACAACTGAAAAGCTCCCTGATGGCGCAGAATGATACATCTAAGTGGAGTGAATACTTACCTTTGATTTTACTTGGTATCCGATCTACTATCAAAGAAGATTTAGGATGTACACTGGCTCAACTTGTCTATGGCACCAACCTAACCTTGCCTGGACAGCTAGTCCCCTCAGCCGATTCCACAGACGTGAACATTGCCGACTTCACTAACCGATTAACTAGACAAATGCTTCAACTTCAACCAACAGCACCTCGACAATCTCCCCGACGAGATCAGATCAACAAACATCTACAAACTTGCAAATTCGTCTTCATTCGAGTCGACGCCATCAGAAAAGGATTGCAACCTCCATACGAAGGACCCTTTCAAGTTATTAAACGTTCAGACAAACACTTTACCGTGAACAAGAATGGAAAACGAGAGACTATTTCCATTGATCGAATCAAACCCGCATACACCGACAACGACTTCGAATCTACATCGGCAACTGCGCAATCAAATAATCAAACATCCGATTCCACTCCACCGGCACCAAGTCTTATCCTCCCTCCATATCAAACACGTAGTGGTCGGCAAATCAGTAAACCGGCTCGCTACGTTCATTTTGAGGACTAACAAAAGAAAAATAATTAAAAATTATTATTATCAAGCATAAATCATCCGCGAAATCCAGGTCTTCTAGGTTCTTCACGTCGGTCCAGGGTATCCTTGTCTTCTCGTTTCCCACTGTCTGACGCATAATCCAGTCAGTCCACCACAATTAGGAATATCATTGGTGATAACAAGCAAGCACCCTTGTCTGACGCCTTTGTTTAATCCGAACACCTCGCTGGGTTTTCCGTTGTGGATCACTTGACATGTGCTGTTGTCGTACAGCTGTTGAATAAGGTTTATTAATATTTGGGTTACGCCGCAGTACTCGAGTAGTTTCAAAATTACTTCGCGGTCAACGCTGTCTGTCGAAGGCCTTCTCAAAGTCTATAAAGTTGAGGTGGAGGTTTGGTTGCCATCCCATGATTTGTTCTGTGATGATGATGCGTAGAGTTGCAATTTGGTCAGAACATGATTTGCCTTTCCTGAATCCAGCTTGTTCTGGTCAGAGTTCTGTATCCAGTGCGTCCTTTATTCTCTCCAGGATGATGTGACTCAGGATTTTACTTGGCGCCGATAGGAGGATGATTCTTCGCCAGTTCTTACAGAGTGCTAAGTCGTCCTTCTTTGGTAGTTTCACGAGGTCACCTTTCCTCCAGTCAGTAGGCACCTTTCCCTCCTTCTAGACCTTTTGCAATAATGGAGTCAGCATATCTGCTGTCGTCTCTGGGTCCGCTTTCAGTGATTCAGGGGGTATTCCATCTGGTCCAACTGCTTTTCCAGCTTTCAGAAGCTTGATTGCATTCAAGACTTCAGCTCTCGTTGGAGGACTGGTGTCAACTTGCAGTTGTGTACGTGATGTTTTTGGTATTTCTGGACGGGTTGTAGTTGGTGGTCAGTTCTTTATGGCTGAATGGCAGTTTGTAGTTATTTGTAGTATTTAACCGTGATCATAGCTATTTTCGCCAGTGATGAAAATGTCATCAATATGCGGTTTATACTGTTACAGATCACCAATTTCAGGCATTTGCGGACCATTCCTTAGGTTAGGCTGCTAGTGATTTCGCTGGTATAATAACTTATTTCAATTCTTAATGTTGCTTGAAGCTGACGAAAAGCCATGATATAACGGTAAGAGAGAAGAGAGACTTCGTAAAGGAATGTTTATTTGAAAGATGAAGTACCTGGGCTAGACTCGTTTTCTCGGGTCTACCAATTCAACTGGGCTTGTGGTGGGACGACTTATATTGGCCACTGCTGTACGAATTCGAATTTTCATGCTCGCTCAGGGACACCTACCAGTATTGGGACTAAACAAAGGCAAAGTGAAAAACATTGACAGTTCGACATTAGAACACCTGGTGTAAACCAACCAGCCACAAAGCTAGCATTGAAGAACAACTTGTGCTCTATGTACAGAAGGAGCAATTCCAGCCAGCCGCTACTACGGCTCTGGCTGAACTTCACCGGAGACTATTAATTCATGAATCTGTATTATTATCTTTCCTAATTTGTCTGATATTCATTCAATGTGTATTGTTATGCTGATGCGGCTGAACCGTAACCCGTTGACATTATTGTTGACTCGATGTTATTTAAACAAAATTAATGTTGTTGACATCCCTAATTCTTTCATCCTTATTACTAATTCATACAGCTGTAGAATGTGAGCAGGAGCAGGATATCGAGAATATGAGTATTCCGGGTTTAGCAACTGCCATCCTCTATACAGACAAATTATGTACACTATATCTTCAATGCACCATTGGCACAGATCTCCCGTGTTGTGCCTTCTACTTCTGCTCTTCCTTCATATTGTGTTTCTTTGTGTTCCTTTCACGTCCCCCATGGATCTTCACAACTCTGTATCACTTGCCTTCTCTGACATCAAATGTTTCTCCTTGCTATTTGGTGTTTTTATGCCAATGAACGTGTAGCGGTAAATAATTCCCCAATATTATTGACCAAAGCAATCACTCACTGGATGCTGACCACCAATGTTTAAGTCGACTTGTTTAACTGAAGGCTTCCGGTCAAGCATCCCCGCCATTTGGTACCCTGTCGTGTCACGTGCACGATCACTAGCTAGCTAAGCGTTCGTCGGAAGGCTTGTTTTGGTCCCGAAATATATCACGAAGTGTGGACGATCAATTATTGGCTTTTGCTTTGTTTTAGGTATGCGAGAATAATTTAGAGGCTGTGTACGTGTTATGTTGCTGCTGCTGAGTGGTTAATAGTAGTTTTCCCCGTCGCCAAATTGTTATGTACTCGTCGCTAAATTATTGTTATGTACTGGTCGAGAATTTAATAGTCCTGACGCAAGAAGGCGGAAATCAGAAGACCACTAGGTTTGCGATGATACTTCTATTTTCCAAACACAAGGAGAATGCAAAAGTGGTATCACACCAAAGTAAGTAAGTAGTAAGTCACAAGATTGTGAGAACGAAATATATATATATATGAATGTTCAGACAAAGGTGTGAACAATCATTAGACAGTCTTAACATGAATGGCTAATTATAATGAAGTATCGATCCATATATACATAGCGAAATATAGCAGACATGTCAACAACCACCATATATGGATATATGCCACCAAGCAACGGACTGTCAACAAACACCCATATTATATATAATATAAGGAGAATATACGTTGTTAAAGGAGACAGGTTCATACAAGTGAAATGGTCACAGACTAAGCGAGCAAACAGAAAGAGAGACCAACATACACATACATATATATATATATATGTGTGGATACATATCAGTAAGATAATTCCGTCAACCTCTAAAAACGTCTTTATTTATAAATATATATTTTGCTACTGATAAATCGATGTCTTTTCATATTCCAACTATATTCGCTCTCGCTTTATTTACGTTAATGAAAGAAATATTTGCAGACTTCTCTGGTGACTTAAGGTACTGAAGAATATCCACAAGACGACGCGGATTTCGCCAGATGAACACATCAGTAGTCTGATAGACTTCATCTCAATCTAAAGGAAGTCAAGAAACAAAATCGAGATCAGTTCATTTAGGCTAAAATCACTCACTGTCTAGTGAGAATCAAGCTGAAAGTTTCAAAGGAGCTGGAGATAGGTCGTCATTAAAGTTCATTCAACATTCATAGACTGAAGTATGAAACCACAAAGGACTAATTCACTGCAGCCATCAGAGCAAATGTGGAGAAACTATATGGTATCATTGAGGAAAGAAGCCTGAAGCTCTGTGAGAGCCAGGTGGAGAGAAGATTGTATACACATCTTAGGCGAGAAGAAGAGAAAAGTTAAGGAACAATTCACTACGGACATGTGCAGGCCAATCCAAAGGAGAGACGGGTGGTAAGATACAATTTAGACTTATGATAACTGGAATAATCTCCGAGAAAAATGCTACCTTTTTACCTCTCAGGATAGACGACTGGAACGCTGGAAAGAACACTCTAAGGCACAATTTAATTCGCCTACAGCCAGGCTCAACTTCCCCTGCATCCAACAACTCCCTGAATGAAATATAAACACAGATCCTCCATGCCTAATTGTGGTTAAAAAAGCCCTTACTAGTATGAAACAAGGCAAGGCAGCGGCATCTGATGGAATGACTCCAGAGGTGTTTAAGGATGCTGGAAACAGTTTACTGCCTGCATTAACTAAAGTATTAGGCAGCTTCTGGGAATCAGAAGTAGTCCCGTCGGACTGCCATAAGTCATTGATTATCCCGAAATACAGGAAGGGAGACAAGCCCTACTGTGATAATCACAGGGGGATTAACGTGACGAATATGGTATCTAAAGTTCTAGATGCAATAATCATGCGCGAACAAAGTGGTGCCCGGGAGGAATAAATAAGAGAGAACCAGGCAAGCTTTAGACCAGGAAGAGAGTCTAGTGATTGATCATATCTTTACACTTCGACAGATTCTGAGACATAAGCATGCTTACAGGCGGCCGACAAGCATCCTATTTCTTGACATGAAAGCGGGACTCGATTCCAGCGACCGAAAGGTGCTATGGCGATGACTGCCTGTGTAGGGAATGCCAAGGAAGTACATCGCACTGATCAAGGCACTCAATCTATTCTAACTAATGCAGTCAGTCAGCCAGCCAGCCAGGTGAGAGCCTATGGCATTGTCATCTGACAACTGTGACGACAATCAGTGGAGTCCGTCGGGTATACCCGCTATCCCCGTTTTTCTTAATTTCATCATAGATGTGCTAATGGATATAACCTTAACTAACTTCAGTGACTCCATGATTGAATTTTTACCACCAGGGAATAATCCGGTTGACTTAGAATATGCAGATGATATAGTCATTCCAACTGGGTGAGGACGCTGACACAATTTGAGCAGAGTCCTCTGAACACCTCCAGCCTGGGAAACAATCTCCGAATGTTTGGCATATTACAGGACTGGACCGCAATGACTCACTCCCTGCGCTTATTTCGGAAGTCATATCAGTCAACACCAGCCGGTTGATCGCTGGCGAAATCTCATCACGCATACAGAAGGCTTGTTTGACATTGTTCAAACGACTCAGCTTGCACCATCTCTCTTTGGCTTAGTAGACGTGACATCTGACTCACTATCAACCAAAGAGCACGTGTACCGCTCAGAAGCATTTCGCTCCGTCCTCCTTTATGGCTGACTGGCTGGTTGTGAGACATGGCCATTCACACAGTGGAAGACATGAAAAGCCTTGCTAACTGTCTTTCATCATAGGTGTCTGAGTTTTATCTCCCATGTTAGGTGGTGGTGTGATACGGTGAGCAATAGTGAGATGAGGCGTCGGACGAGTGGTGAGTGGGGAAGGAGGAGGGGAAATCAATCGACGAGGTTCTAAAGCGTTTACATCGTTTGAGATGGTTGTTAAGACACGTGTTACGCGATTATGCATAGCCACCGCCTTCCTCTTCCGGCGCGAGATTTTACCTGACTGACATAGAATGGATGAATGAGGTTAGAAAAGGGCTAGTAAACAGTAGTCAAACCAAAACATGGCTTCGTCAGTCAATGAATTCCCTTTCAGTTAGTGTAAGCCAGTCAGTCAGCCATGTAGGGAGGTTGGGTTCCTCGGGATGGTATAAACAAATCAAGGCCACAGACAATCGGTGATATGGCCAGTTCAAAATCGTCATTATCAATGGCTGGCGCATATGTATTCGAATCATGAAAAATACCCATTTATTCATAAGCAAAAACACAGTTTTTTTGTTCAGCGAAGAAATTTCTTTACAACGACTTCATTTTCAAGCTGTACAGTCGCATTTATATTACAGAAAAAGGTTATTAAGTGGCACTAAATAATGGCTCAGTCAATATACACATATATGAGTGATAAGAATAACGATAATTAAAATGTTATAAGGGGTAGAGTTGAAGTGGATAAATTACAAAATTATTAAAGATTGTTTTATGAGTGAATTGATATCAAAAATGTTAAGTGCTGTCTAAAAATTTTAAAAGTTAGGAGTACGATTACGATATGAATGAAGTGGAAAGAATTCAAGTGGTAAAATAAAACAAAATGAAAACTAGAAAGAACATTACTATGACCAAGGTGAAGAAAGGGATTTGACAAAACGTTTTTGAACACATAATTTAGGTTTCTGTTCATGTATAGCTAAAGCTTCGGCTGTGCACAAGTGAAGAAAACGTAAACTTTTGGATCGATTCGATTTTGCCATGTAGATAACTTTGAAAGATGAATCACGTTGGGCTAAATGACCAGACTCTAACAGGTGATCACAAATAGACGACTTCGCAGTTCTCCGTTCACCTTTCATTAACCAAACCTGATAGTGTTCAGCAACACGATTTCGGAGATTATGCTTACAACGTCATTTTTGATATCAATTCACTCATAAAACAATCTTTAATAATTTTGTAATTTATCCACTTCAACTCTACCCTCATAACATTTTAATTATTGTTATTCTTATCACTCATATATGTGTATATTGACTGAGCCATTATTTAGTGCCACTTAATAACCTTTTTCTGTAATATAAATGCGACTGTACAGCTTGAAAATGAAGTCGTTGTAAAGAAATTTCTTCGCTGAACAAAAAAACTGTTTTGCATATGTATTCACTGCTTTTGATTTATAATATCCCATAAAAATCTACTACTTTTCCATATCACTATTCTTTTCGTCTCACACGCACTTCTGTTTATCTCTCTCTCTCTTGAATCTATGTTCACTCTCTTATGTTGAATTGTTTGGTACATGAAGGGTGTGGGGCAAGTTGAACTGCAAATTTCTATGTTGAAATCAGTCAGTTAGTCAGCCAAGATACGAGGAGCCGGTGTAAACATGAACAACTGGGGCAGAGGAGCCTAGTGCAACATAGAACACCAACGACAACTTGCCAAATAAAGTAGAACAGGTTGTAAATAGTAACAGAAATCCTATATCAAAGAGATGAAACACAGAAAACTTTGAACTGATGACTTGTACAGTGTGGATCAACATCGATGGAACCTAGAATGATAACCTGATATGAACCTTAGCCAATTTTGGTGTGACTATTAATACACTTGTAGTTGCGCTAATGAACTTCCTAAGTGGTTGATTCGCGACCCTATTGTTCTAACACTATTAGCAACAACAACGACAAAAACAACACGATACGATACCAACGAAAATGCGATGGAAGAAGAGAAGTCTAACTTTGGACGTGGAACCTATTGTTACCTGAGAAGCGAGTGTTCCGAATGATAACCTACTCTTGACATTCAATCCACTGACTCTGACCTTTATGCATCTCATTCAGTAGCTATTCTATGATACCATATGCCAAGTAATTCTAAATGGAAACTTCAGTAAAGCGTCTGAAGTGAAGACAGACAAACTTGCATAGTATCATTGACGATCTTCCTGACTGTGGTGAAATGGATGATGAGAGGAAACACATATGCTGAACTGACAACAAAATCCTAAAAGATTTGTAATTCGCCTCTCACATGAACTCAAAGACTTACAAGTGAAAACTAACACATTACCAAAACAGGATGAGATTTCAGGTGATTATGGAGAATTATAGAACACGAATAAGGCAAACAAATACGTATTTTCGTTAAATCCTCATCAGGATATACTTTTATAGAACGAAATATTAGTCATAGGTATTTTGAATTAATGTGGTTAATAAAATATAGAATTAGAGGTGTAAATTAATGAATACGGACTGCCTGACTGGCTGGTTTCATCGTAGAACTTTGCACAGGTGTCCACCAGTGCCAGTTGCCACAACCCCTCCATGATGCATACAAAACACGTGAAGATAGTAAAGAGAGAGAGATAATAAACAAGTGTGAGTGAGGCGAAAACAGTAGTAATATAGAAGAATAGTAGACTTTTATAGGATATTATAAATCACAAAAAGTGAGTGCATCTGCGCCAACGGTTGACAACGATAACTTTCAACCACATCACCGATAACTGTTTCAATGCTTCATTGGTCTTTACCATCCAGAGGACAAAAAACAGACAGATGGTTTGCACCTCCCTACATGACTAGCTTCCTGGCTGGCTCAAACTAACTGATGTGGATGTAATTGACTGTTGAAGCCATGTTCTCTTTTGACCACAACCTGCTAGCTCTTTTCCAACTTGACCGATCTGATGCCAGCTGACATTGACCGTCGAAGAAGGCGAGGGTTAGACTTATACGCGCAACCAATGTCCTAACCATCCATCTCAATCGGTGTAACTTCTTTACAACCTCGTCGATCTATTTTCCCTCCTCGTTACCTAGCACTCAACCGATGCCCAAGCTCGACATTGCTCATCCTACCGATAGCTGCTACCTTAATGTAGTGGTTGAGCTAGAATATCGCTATTACTCAACAAGCTACACTGGCTGGAACTATTGTTCCTGCAGGTTCTACTATACCAGGAAGGTTGTTGGGATAGTGATTAGACTAAAAGCAGTTACCGCCACAGTGTAAGATTTCGCTTTTTACACTATGCTGGGAATCTGCGTGTGAGTGAAGTTGTACTGCTGAGGGACAGGAATGTAACAGCAGTAAAGTATTTCCCTCAGACGACCACCATGCCAGGCAGCTATACTGTCTCTTCACTCTGAAGAGAGTGGGAGGGGTAAGAAAAAGGTTGACACTAAAAATTGTACACTTTACGGTGGTTCGTAGCCGGAGGTAAGTTTACTAATACGGAACCAATACAAGAAACCAAATCATACAGGCTGTCTGTGACCGGATGGCCTCAAGCAGTTGTCCCCTGGGCTCTATGGTCACGCAACACAGTTACCCGAAAAATCAATCAACTTCCACGGTGTGGGCAGCCGAGAAGTAACAGCCACCCACACACTTCCAAAAGTACATGAAGCCTTCCTGAGCGTCAGTCTATTTTACGACAGCCCCTCAGATTACTTCCACACTACAGTCAGTACTATTCTTTAGGCTAGTGAGTCATTTTTACTTCACTCTGTGACCACAAACAACGATGAGAGACATAGAAACATCCCTGACAGCCTCCTGAAGCCACGTCACCGAATTCATATCGCATCATTCAACGTCATGTCTCTGTGTCAAATAGAACAAGAGGCATCAATAACGAGAACTCTGGCATCTGGAGCCATGCATGTATGTTGTGTTTCGGAGACACGCATGCAAGACCCGAGAATTGATAGATAACAATCGAGGTGATCATAATATTAATAATAATCATAATAACATGGATAAATCCATTCTAGTGTTTGTGTAATCTAGGTAGATAGTGGTGAGTGTATAGGTGGAATGTGAATACTAGTAGGGGTAGAGGGGAGAATAACTATTGTCATATAGCGATTAGATAATATAACAACATTAATAATAATAATGATAAATTATGAAACTGAGAATAAAGTGTACAACTACAGCACAGCATGATGTTGATAATACAATTAGCATGACAAATAAAATTAATTCATGAATAATTCCCATTTGAACATTAGTAGACAGAAGACAAGTAGTTCAGCGAAGAGTCTCTTTTCGGAGAATTCATTTTCATAGCTGTACAATCGCAAATATATATGGTTATTTTGTGTGTGTGTATACATTAAATTTGTCAAACGAAAATACAATTAGTAAGTTCAGATGAATTAGATGTTGATAAGAGGATAGCAACAAAAGTGATGAGTTGTCATAAATGATTGTTAAATAAGAGTTACGTAATGGCATGAATAGTTTGATGAATGAGTTGTGCTCAAAGGGTGTACATGGAAACAAAATAATATACAGAATTACACAAGGGTTTTAAGTTAGAAAAATAAGCATACAAACAGAAGTAAGGTCAAATCAAACAAACAAACAAAGAAAAGTTAGGTCAAATCAACAGAGCTGTTACCATGCGAGTAGAAGTGGTTGGATAATTTTCTTTTGTATGCATAGTTCTGGTTCCTCCGACTGGATGGTTAGGGCTTCTGCGATGCAAAGAAGACGGAATCGTACTGTCTTTGGAAGGTTGTTCTTCATTTTGTAGATTACTTTGAAGGAGGCGTTCGTTGAGATGGAATGACCAGTATTGACGAGATGTTCGATTATTGCACTCCTTATATGGCCATTATTTCCTTTCTGTAGCCACGCTGGATAGTGTTCTTTTACCCTTTTAGACAGGATGCGCGTTGAACGACCGATGTACCTGGCTCCACAGCAACAGGTGAACTGATATATACACATAGAAGTGGTCATGTGCGGAATCTTGTCCTTTGGGTTTCTGCAGATCAGCGGGCGACTGGAGAACACTATTCTTAGTGTTGCCGCAGGGAAAGTTCTTCCTAAAGAGGTGGAAATTCTCCTTCTGAGGACGTCACTAAATAGGTCTCCTTTGAAGTCTAGGTTCATATAAAGTATCTTTTTTGGCACGGATGGTGTCTCTTGCTTTTGGTTTTTCTGTTTGATGTTTTTCTCTACAAATCTTGGTGGGTAGCCATTTTGTATGAAGACTTCTTTCAGGAAGTTTAGTTCTTCTTCCATGGTGTCGGAGCTGCAGATGCGTCTGACGCGAGTGGCAAGGGATTTAATTAGGTTTCTTTTCCGACTGATTGGCACTGATTAAAATATATAGTAGGATAATATTTAAGTAATCCTGCGTCACCGGGAGAGATAACTATTTTAGGTTGGTGGGGGTGAAGGCCTAGAGAGGCAGAGAGACTGAACGAACTTTCTGATATATATCCACATGAGGTGTGTTTTGTTTTTGACAGCCTATTATATTTTAATATGTGTATATGGATCAATATTTCATTATAACTGACAATATGCTTTGTCTGTCCACTAACTAAATAAACATGTATGACCTTGTTGTCACATGACATTACAACCAATCATGTTAAGACTGTCCATTTATTGGTCCATGTGTATTAGTCATCTTCACATATACTTTTGTAAAGTATACTTGAACTTTCTTGTTCCCACGTTTCGTGCACTACGTATCATTCCACTCACACTCTTGTGTGACATTATTTTCTTTGTCTGGAAAATACAAGTATCATCGTAAACCTGATGGTCTTCTGATTTCCCTCTTTCCGCGTCAGGACTACTAACTACTCGACGAGTGCATAACACTTTCTTTCTTAATGCAGACCCTAGGTTGAAAAATGTTTACTGCAACTCCCTGAGCCAGGCTTAACGCAACTGAAGACGTGTCAACGAAGGTGTTGAGATGGGACCCTATATAGAATTGTAAAAGCTAAGCTTCTGTCAATCTTGTGCTCCGTATCCACTAGGTAGGTGTGCCAGTATAGAACTTCCGATTGACTTTACGACTCCATCACCTAGCTAACCACGTTGGACAATGCTCCAGAAGACGACGGTGGGCTTGCTGGGTCATTCTACCTGTGTAACTGTCCCCATAGAAACAATTAAATTTAAAAATGCACATTGATGAGGTGTGGTCAAACTCAGTAGCTTATCCTTCACCTGCAAGTTGGAGTTATACAACGAGTGGCAAATTTCAAATATAATGTTGCGGCAAACAATGTTTTAGCCATTATTTTTCGGAGTATTGATGCCAGCAATTCGGTTGTTGCGTTTCCTTTAAATGGCAAAGTCAGATTCATGAGAAGACAATGGCGACGAAGGTACCCAATCAACAAGAAGAAGCACCAAACATCTCATCAACAGGAGAAATCTAAAAACAGTCAACTTTTTCACTTATTTGGGTGGCATTGCTTCAACTGCAGGCGGGAAAGCCGAACGCCTTCGATGCTCCGTAATCAGTGTGTGCAGAGACTCTACAGAAGTCACCGCATGAAACAACATCTGAATTTTTAACACTGATGTCAAGTTAGTACACATTCGTGGTTAGATAGCTTGGTGCATACTAGTGTACAGTTTACCTTCTTCTATTCGTTTTATTTTACAATCTAACATCACAGCTAATTCTCCTTGTTCATTTTCCGCTTCAAATGTGAACTTCATTCCCTTCACTAGTGAGTTTATCTGTGTCAAGAAGCTAGAGATATGTTCTGTTTTAACACTGTGTGAAAGTGTCCTCCACACATCTCCACCATATTTTTGGAGTAGAATTAAACGTATTAAGAGCCATATTTTCCCAGCTATCCATAAATATATCTGCTACGATAGGGGATATTGGTGATCCCATTACTACACCTTCAGTTTGTCTATATATTTTGCCTTGGAATTTAAAGATAGTAGATGTGAGGCATAACTGAATTCCTAAAATAATTTCTTCAATGGGCAGCTTCGTCCTATGAGTGAGTTCAGGATCCGCAGTTAGTTCTTTTTTAACTGCCTCCAAAGCCATATTGACTGGTATATTGGTATAAAGACTAGTTATATCAAAACTAACCAATTCTTTTTCCATCATTCTCTAGTTGAATGTCGTTTAGTTTATTTTTCATCTCATATGAATTAGCTAGTCTAGAGTTTGAGCGATTTCTAATGGGGTAAAATATTAGAGCTAAGAGTTTTGATAATTCATAAGTAGGAGTATTCCTAAAGTCTACTATTGGTTGTATGGGGTAACCTGGTTTATGTATTTTAATAGTGCCATACATTCTACTAGGATTATTAGATTTAGGCATAAAATTAAACCATTTTGACTCACCCAGTGACGGCTTCATTCTGCGTATCAATTCCGCTGTAGATTTTTTAACCTTCTTCATTACTGTATCTACAGGTATGGTGAACGACTGTTTCTATCTCTGTATTGTTTAAATACTTACTGTTGGTTGTTAATATGTTTCTTATATGAATTGCATAATAATTCCGCTAGATACAAATTCCTGAATTCCGCCCTCTCTGTGTTTTGTTTGGATTCTTTTAATTCGGTCATCTCGAAATACTAATACTATGATTACAAATAATTACAACAGGAACTATAAGTAAACGACCCTTTTTCTGCTCTTATTGTTACATTGTACTTAATATCTTCATTTGATTTGATTTTATATTCGTTTCTCAATGAACAATATAATTAATGTAAATTTCTTATTCTAATTATTGCTCCTGTAATGAGAGAGTTAGCTGCAATACTGCACTACTAGATGTTGAAAATTCCATATTTGTACCAAAAGCACAGTTCAGAATAAAGCTATTACTATTATTATTAAAATGTCAAAGTGACTTCAGTTAGCTTCTTTAAGAAAAAGAATTGCAACAGATAACAGACGGACAACCGTCTTACATCACACACCACACGATTATGAAACATAAGAGTCCTAATGCTATACGATGACCATACTGTTCACCTGAATCCAGTGGACTAGGTAGTGGTGTAGTACCAAGCAGATTCGAGATAAAGTGACTCAGCTGTCTATCTCTTCAACGGTGAACAAATAACCTGAAATATGTGCATGTTACACTGATGTGAAATTATCAACGCGTTTAAGTACACAAGTTGAAAATACGTCTAACATAAAAGCAGAATTTGAGTCAACTCCTCAGATCTTCCTCTAACCAGTTTCAAAATTAGAGCTAATACAAACGCTTACGGGAATCCTATACAGCTGCTTCGTCAGCCTGGTTTGGGATTCATCTGGAACTAACTGTTCAAGAGTTTCTGTGAAAACAATATTCTGGTTTATCCGTCTAAATGTCATTTTACTTTGTCAACCGTATCATGTTTAGGATACACAGTAGCCTCCAAGCATTTCAGACCTGATGTCAATCGTTTGGCACCTCTAATTCAAGCACCTTCGCCAAATAATATGTCGTCATTGAGACCATGGATTGCTATACCTCAGTTTTACGCTAGAGGCATCCTCAGTTTCACTCAACTGTTATCTCCACATTTCGATATTGTCTTCAATCAACAATTTAAGTGGGGACAACGACATGAGGATATCTTCTGAGGAATTTCGAAGTTTCTTAATAGACAAGCCCTCTTAAGACCTTTCTCATCGAAAGATAAGCCTGAATGTCATCTGATGAAAATGTTCACTACAGGTTCAGGCAAGTCACACCCTTTTCATAATTTATACTGGGAGTACTGAGACCATATTTTCTAAGAAAGATTTACTAAAGCTTGGTAAGCATGCCCAAGTAAACCCTACCACCAGTTCAATTGCAAGCATATATTCACCAAAAAAATGCATAAAAACACTATTTACTAAGGTCGTTTGTTAGTAGTAAAATCAAGAAATGTCATGAATTCATCTCAACAAGATAAGAAATATTTCATCAATGTTAACAAAAACTCACTAAAATTCGACATTGTTCTGGAGAAATAACGTCGCCTTTAGTGCACACTAAGAAGTCTCTTTCCGAATGTACAACACCACGAACTAGTTTAAAATGCAGTCCAAGTTGGAGCAGAACACACTCCATAGTATGAGGAAATTTTTGTGAAGGATCAGCAGTGATTCGAACCTTTGGTTTTCTACACTTATGCACAGCCGAAGCTTTAGCTATACATGAACAGAAACCTAAATTATGTGTTCAAAAACGTTTTGTCAAATCCCTTTCTTCACCTTGGTCATAGTAATGTTCTTTCTAGTTTTCATTTTGTTTTATTTTACCACTTGAATTCTTTCCACTTCATTCATATCGTAATCGTACTCCTAACTTTTAAAATTTTTAGACAGCACTTAACATTTTTGATATCAATTCACTCATAAAACAATCTTTAATAATTTTGTAATTTATCCACTTCAACTCTACCCCTTATAACATTTTAATTATCGTTATTCTTATCACTCATATATGTGTATATTGACTGAGCCATTATTTAGTGCCACTTAATAACCTTTTTCTGTAATATAAATGCGACTGTACAGCTTGAAAATGAAGTCGTTGTAAAGAAATTTCTTCGCTGAACAAAAAAACTGTGTTTTTGCTTATGAATAAATGGGTATTTTTCATGATTCGAATACATATGCGCCAGCCATTGATAATGACGATTTTGAACTGGCCATATCACCGATTGTCTGTGGCCTTGATTTGTTTATACCATCCCGAGGAACCCAACCTCCCTACATGGCTGACTGACTGGCTTACACTAACTGAAAGGGAATTCATTGACTGACGAAGCCATGTTTTGGTTTGACTACTGTTTACTAGCCCTTTTCTAACCTCATTCATCCATTCTATGTCAGTCAGGTAAAATCTCGCGCCGGAAGAGGAAGGCGGTGGCTATGCATAATCGCGTAACACGTGTCTTAACAACCATCTCAAACGATGTAAACGCTTTAGAACCTCGTCGATTGATTTCCCCTCCTCCTTCCCCACTCACCACTCGTCCGACGCCTCATCTCACTATTGCTCACCGTATCACACCACCACCTAACATGGGAGATAAAACTCAGACACCTATGATGAAAGACAGTTAGCAAGGCTTTTCATGTCTTCCACTGTGTGAATGGCCATGTCTCACAACCAGCCAGTCAGCCATAAAGGAGGACGGAGCGAAATGCTTCTGAGCGGTACACGTGCTCTTTGGTTGATAGTGAGTCAGATGTCACGTCTACTAAGCCAAAGAGAGATGGTGCAAGCTGAGTCGTTTGAACAATGTCAAACGAGCCTTCTGTATGCGTGATGAGATTTCGCCAGCGATCAACCGGCTGGTGTTGACTGATACGACTTCCGAAATAAGCGAAGTGGTCAACACGCTCAGTCAGGCAGCCTCCACTTTACTCCTGTGTGTCTATCTCTCAGCTAGGAGTGATTCAGTGTAATCCAGTCCAGTCCACTGCATTCTCTAACATTTGACAGGACGAACAAATCTGACTGACTCACTGGTTTCAACATAGAACTTTGCACCGATGTGCAGCAGCACTTTGAGTCGCCCCACTCACTCCATGTAGCCTACAAAGCAAGAGAAAGTAAAGAAATGCAAAACAGAGAGAGTAAGCAGAGATAGGAGGCAAAAAGAATAGTAATATGGAAGAACAATATAGTTTATTGAGTGTTATAAGTTACAAGAAGTGGATGCGCCTACACTACTGAGCAAACCATATACGAAACACTCGAAGACTGCTCTATTTTTGAGGGACGACTATGTCATCTGCATATTCTAAGTGTACCAGATTATTCCCTGGTGGTAACAAGTCAATCCTGGAGTCGCTGAAGTAAGTTGGGGCTAAGTCCATTAATACATCTATGATGACACTAAATAGAAGTAGGGACAGTGAACATCCATGACGAATATCACTGACTGTCATCACAGTTGTCAGATGGCAACTCTCCGCAAATTTCCACCTGGCTGACTGCATGAGTGTCCTAGTCAGTATGATACATTTCCTCGACATTCCCTTCAAACCAAACATCTCCATAGTAGCTCTCGGTGTACAGATTCGAATTCTACCTTCAGCTTAAGAAATTTGCTAATTGCTGGACGCCAGTACGTATGCCTATGTTCCACAGTATGCCGAAGGGTGAAGATATGATCAATCACTACGCTCTCTTCCTGATGTAAAGCTTGCCTGGTTCTCTCTTATTTATTCTTCCCGGGCACCACTTAGTCTACGCGTGATTATTGTGCCTAAAACTTTGTAATAATAATAGTGATAATAATAATAGCATATTCTCATTTTGTACATGAGGGACGCCAGTTTACAGGCATCATCAGTCTGATGAATTACATATACGATTAGCAATCATACTTAATAATAATGTTTTAATAAAATACACATTTTTTCCTACCTGTGTAGGACACATCAAATGTACAGGCATGGATAAGCATTATTTAAATTCCATAAATTCGGTTTATGGTTAAATTATATGGTTGCTGACGTCTCTGTCTTTGGTTTGTGGAAAAAATATGATAACCAGTCATTCAATGGAGCACATCATGAAATATGGAAATATTGTCTTCGCATTAACAAATAAACCCAAGTATGCTTTGGATGGATCAAAAATACTTGAGAAAAAATAAAGCTTGAAGTGACTCCACAATATAACTTATATACGATATTGGTCAAGTTAATGCCCCTGTGATTATCATAAAAGGATTTTGTCTTCCTTCTTGAATATCGGGATAATCAATTACTTACACAAGCTGAACAGAACTATCTCTGATTCCCAGACCGCCTCACGGTCTAACTGCCATCACACCGGAACACAACTTAAGTGGTCACAAGCTTTATTAATTTAAAGTTAAGATTGATAACTACGGGTGCTGACGGTTTTTTCATGATTATACTTCAACATTTGTACTGTGAGGTAGTTGCGTCAAATGACTTCAAAATGCGTCATAATATTCTTTAACTTGTCTCACGAAAAGGTTTTTAAATGAGACATTTTTTAATACTGATGGAGTTAAATCCACCTTGGTTAGCAAATATCTGCTAAACATTGAAGCTACTGTTTAGAATTGGGTATACTAAACCTATTCGAAGGAGACATAGAAGTTCCTCACTCATACGAGGTGGTGGAAGCGATAATAACCATCAACTATTAAGTCCTGGAGGACTTTCTTTCGAAAAAACTTCGAGGCTATCTCAATAAGAACTATGATAAAGCTTCACTTCGCTGTAGGAACTTCACAAACACAAAATCTACCTAGTGATACATCATAATCCACGACGGGTTGCAAAATACTCAGCCATGTTTAGTCATGAGAATTAGTATTTACTGAACCACTGGATTCATTATAAATTATTTAAATTAATCCCAGCATGTAAAGAAAATCAGGAAGTTCGTAACATCTACGGTCTGGAAACCTTGAATCACTGAATGTTTGAATTCGTACTACAGAGTATAACATTTTGCTAAAGACAACATACAGACAAAAACTCCAAACGTTGATGAGGACTTACAGTTTGTTCGGATAATGTACCTGACCTGCTGAATTCTGTTGAACGATGAGGATCCAACTGCTCACATAATTCTGAAGGTGTCAATTCCTAAAACCAAAGAGCGCGTTGTCCTTTTAAATACTTGCAAAGTTCATATATCTTCGGCCGGTAGGAATCCTTCGGTGTTTTACCGAGAGCCAAAGCTGTCACTTCTTAATACCAAATAGGATTCTAAATTCAAGATTAACCACAAGACATAACCCTCTTGATATTCGGCATATTCCTTCGTATATTCGCCGCCTTTTGAGAGCGAGAATTGTGCAGAGCGATCACGTAAACTCTTTTATACTGATCCACGTGCTGATGGACCTTCATGAAAATAAACTATTAATTATCGAACGACAACCCGTTTAACATGGTCATGCTTTTTAGGAGCATGTTTTCGGACTTTCGTGAGGTCAACTAAGAGAGAAACGAAATAAAACATACCATACACCTACCTTTCTTGTCACGCCTTGATGCAGGCTATAATAGAACAACACAGACAATATCAGATATCAAGCACATTGGGTGAGGTGAGGAGCAGAACGCGACAGCAAAAGTCCAAATATATTTATATATTTACACACAATGAGCTAGGCCTTTACAATTCAGCAGCCACCGGTTTTTGAACTGACGCCTGCTTTTGAGTTCGAACTGTAACAGACAACCAGCAGGAACACCGTAATGAAAGCAGAACACCAACTGCACAGGAAAGAGTTTATTCAGCGTGAATGGACTTTCAAAAAGTACAGGGTACAGTTTTAGGAAATAACACTTTTACTGAGCTTCATTAATGTTCAAGTTCTGCAATTCCTGGTCCAGGCAGTTGACTCCTTGGTGTCTTCCTGCAAGTAGAGAAAACAAAACATTGATTAGTGTTACAATATTAGTTTTGTTTCTCTTACAGAACTACTACAAGGCATTTTAATCAAAATCCCGCCTATGTAATTTCTACAAACACCCAAATCCTTAGATATTGAATTCGAAAATTTAGTAAATACTTATCTGTAGAGCGTTGCCAAAAATTTGTTAAGTTCATTTATTTATCGTCCAAGGAAACTTTCATATAAAAACTAGTACGACCGATAGCATTAATTAGATAGAGGCAGAAACGCAAGCTCAACAACACACAGATGTTCCAAAAACACAAAGACGAATTACAACTCCAGCGTTCATGCAATCAAGATGGCCGACGGAAAGTCTAAGCGGCCAATCAGCGGCACATTCACACCAAGTTATAAAGCATGGGTGATGACAATTCCCCGGTTCTGAGTACCGACTTTAGATCTCCATGGTGAGTCAACGCTGAAACACCCATTTCGTGCTTACGGGACTCCTCAACTATTTTGACTGCCTTTAAGTCTTCCACAGAATGACCCTTCCCTGGGACACCGCAGTCACAAGACTCCTTGTCATACATATTTCTAATCATAGTCTCCAGCTTGTCCCCTTTGTTTGCAACAAATGATGATATGCAGACTATGGGTATAAGTCCTCTCACTGTCCATCCCAGTGGTGTTTTCGTCGCAAACAGATAATCTCTACCTCCGAACCTCTCTTCTAACACCTTGTGAGCTTCTGGTACACTACATCCAATGGGCATTCTCACTCTATCGTCTCGCAGTGCTGGAAACGGTATGTCACACAGGTATGGCTTACCGACAACCGTTTCACGACTAGGTACTATAGCTTCGCCACGTTTCATACTGGAGGTAGTGTAAGCAGTATCTACTTCAATGGTTTCCCCAGGAGTCAAGAATTCTAACTGGAATGACACTTGTTCACATACCACCGTTTTCGAAGAATTGGAAGTAATTAGGACCAAGGATTGCTTTGGGCCCTTAATACCCAAACAGCCAACCAGCTTAGCATCTATCACTGTAACGTCTGAACCATTATCAAACAGTTCATGAGTCTCTAGTGGAGATTTCTGTCGTTTCACCTTAACTGGTAATGACCCTAAGAAAGCTTGTGGGTTATCAAGGGCTCCAAAGGTACTATTACGATTAACCGAATTCCCCAGTTCGTTTGCAGTCCTCAGAAATGGGTGCATATCGGTAGAACCACTACTTCCTTTGTCTGTCACCTTAAATTTCGAACATGTGTGCCCCATCTTTAAACAATGAAACACAACCGCTTCTGTTTTGCCATTTTCGAAATTTCTACGGCAGACGCAGCAATGAAGAGATTGCAATCACTCAATTGATGCGTGTTATGGTGGTACGTTATCGCGGTACGTTCGACGTTTGCGTTACATAAGATTTATCTTGTTGTAATACTTGCACAAGTACTATACTACCTCCATACTTGTAACCACTAACTCTCATTTCTAATAGTTATGGTTAATCAAAGTAAAAAGCAACGAACCCAATCATCTGTAAAACTGGTGACTAATTTAACGTCCTTGATTGATACATCAATCAATACACCCCCTACAAACGGCTATAGTGAGTCACATAACCCACTTGTATGCCGTAAGCGTCGAGCTGGAACTGAGGATAAAACTGTATTAACACTACTCCTAAAAATTCAGTACCGTCTGCTCATACAAAACCCCTCTCTTCACCTTATGTGCCCATCGAAAAACTCTAGCCGCCAAGCTCTTTATCAGTACTATCTTCAGAAATAGAACTTCTAAAGTTGTCTATAGGAGAACTTAAGGCTGAGTTAAGGCAAATAAAAAACAGTAAGTCAGTAAATGCTGGAAACATCGAAACCAATACCGAGATACCCAAATTATCAGATCAGATCAGCAATATCAGATCGCAGGTCTGTGAACTGACACCTCTAAATATCCTCATGAAAACTATAAACCTTAACAAGCTTGACACAGAATCGGTAACTAAGGTAGATAACCTCATTAACTTTGTTACCACAGAGGTAACAAAACGACTCGACGCAAAACTGAGTGTTATTGTCTACAACGTTCCGGACAATGAGGCACTAAAAAAGGTACAGCGCATCTTACTTAGTGAAGCGAAAATGCCTAACTCCAAGACTAAGTGCTATAGGCTGAAGAAGAGTCAAAATGAAAAGTGTTGTCCTATTCGTTTTCAGTTCTAAACACCGGCAGAGACCAGAAAATTCATCCACTCCCAACACACCCTATCGCAAGCCAGAAACTACAAACTTATAAAGGTCGGGGTGGACAAAACAGTCATAGAAAGACGCGCATACAATTATCTCGCTAAGACTAATAGTGAAGTAGGTAATAGGACATTGCAAGCAGCCATTATTCCCAACCCTGTGTAAGATACAGTAGACTCCACCGCATCACCCCTCTCAAAACACACAGAATTATCCTCTCAGAGTGCAACACCAGCTGAAAGGCTACTAGTCCAGTCTTCAGTATAGCCACATACGTATATCTCGACTCTAATACTCATGCAGCGAACGTTAACTAATTTACTGATTTCTATTCTCTATAATTTTCAATAAGTTGTGTCGGTAAAAGTAACACTGGAAGTAATTGTATTAGCATCCACATCTTTAACGTTTTACATATGTATACACTAATATAATAATACTTATTAATCATGCATGTTCAATTCTTAAGATTAGGTTGTTATTAAAATACTTAGAATGATTTAAATATTTATGCATCAAATGTTCTCTTGCTTTACCACGCTTGTTTCATTTATAACACCCGATTATTGAGCCTGGTGTATTATTTGATATATGAATTATAATACTGATTATACTCTTATCATATATGGTTTGATTTACTTTACGGCTCCCTATGGACTAACTACCATTCTTCAGTATACACACACTGCAGTATTGTTAACCAAATGCCAAAATTCTGTTGGTTCTATGTTAATATCTTTTTATAATACTACCTACATTGAACCAACTATAGTGCTCTGCTGAATCCTGCTCCACCATTCACAAAACCTATTCGTTTTACTCTAAGTTTTTGACTTCTTATAAAGTAATCTGTTCATTAGGATGCATGCACACATACATAATATGTTCATAAAGATGTACGTGGAGACCTATTGGAGGCACTCATTAAGAAAGCTAGGGAGATGGAATATGGGGTACGAACATGTCTGGTACCAAGCAATATATTTGCGGTAGCCATAATAATCATAGTCTCACAGCCTAATAGTAGATATGGTGGTGGTCACTGAGGTGAATCGCCTCATTCTGCAGGAAAAGCAATATGCAATTTGAAGGCTCGAGATTTCCATGATTTTCATGAGGGCTTAGATCTTTATCTTGAAAAAGATAATAATGAACGCCTTGACAGATCATGCTTCTGCTTTTAAATATATACCATTCGCTCAGCCTATTGTTGAGATGCGACCACGCGGGATATGCACAGATTTATGGGGCATCTTATAAATTAACTTACTATCCATTGTCAGATCTTTAAATACCACTTCAAAATGTCTTATCTCACTTATTTTCCAATAACGTCTTTACTCGATCCTCATTACATTCAATTAAACCTAACATTTTATAGCTGTTTATGAATTTGATTCGACTTGTTCTATTCCCATTCTCTGTAGGGTACGGTTGTGCACCAAATAAACAAAAAGGCATGAAATAAAAACAACTGGCTTGAAAATAATTGTATTAGAGCCAAAAGTGGACATCATGATAGTACGAAGTATATGGGTATTATTACACATTGCAAATGAACGTTTTCGGCCTAGGGATTAATTACTTCCACATTCTGTTTTCTATATAAATGTATTTATCAATGATATATTTCACTCACTTAATCTATTACACTTTAGTGTTTCACCTTAGCACTTTAACTTTTCTAAAACAGCTTTCAATCCCTTGTAAACGTTGTACTTACCTCAATGTTGGTTGGTTATCGTATGCCTACAACCACTGGATGAAAACGAAATGAAGTCGGTTTTCCCACTCAACCTGGAGGACAACTGTACAGTTCAATAACTATACGGCCTGGTTCAGACAATCAGTGTAATTATATATATGTATCAAATATTTAACTGTTGAAACATTGTTAACTCGTAGACAATTTAAGATTTGACATTATACAATACTTGATCGTGCCTGTAAAAATGGCATGCATTTTCATGTAAATTTATGTTTATATGAAAATATAAAATTATTATTATACTGTAACCAAATATATAATAAAACCATACCACCTATCGCCGCAGAATCTAAAAACATACTAAATAACCCCAGAAAAAAAGTCAAAACCCCCCGAAATTCGACATTGTCCTCTCCTAGCCATAACTCGATTGCTAAAGGTGAGGAAAATATGCCCCTAAATCATGCCAACAAAAACAGTGGCAGCTTAAATAAGCCCACACTCCCCAGGATCAATGGTGTTAGCACTCACAACGTGCTAAATCGCACCATGGCACAAACTAATATCCAATGTCACAACAATGTCACCCTCAATAGTACAAGTGGTAATAGTCAGAACTCGGCTACCAACAACTCAGGGTCTTCAGAGTATGGCACACAAACCAATTTTGACCGGATATATGGTACAAGTCTGCTGGGAACTAACCCACAATGCAGTATACACGAAATCTCCACAAGGACACGACTAGCATCGAACAATAAGTGGAATAACAAGCCATGGTCATCAAAAGGATCCAATCATTTTTTATCCCCTGCGTCCCTGTCAGCGTTGAAAAAACAGCTGGTAGGGATGTTAATACTCCTAAACCACTAGTGCTGGCTCCTTCCTTGCATGAAAACAGGAACGGTCTAGTGCACCCGTATCCATTAGGCACACTTGACACTTGCACAAGTATAGGTCAAATAAAGAACCCTACCCACTTCTCTAGCCTAACTAAAAATAAAAATTCCTTAGTCTATAGCAAATCCAGCACTCCAACTCCTAATTCTTCACCGAAAACAGCACACACCAACTCGGTAGACATAGGTGAGCATGATGCTGGAACTCCTCTTAACATAGGATCGTCATGTCCACCGTGCGGCTCGTGAAAGAATCCTGGTCACTAGGCTCTAGCTAAATGATTGATGGTATCCATGCACGATCTTGCTCTTTGAAACTGATACTTTTTGATTATTAATAGAAAAGAAATCATTGTTTTGGATATGAAGGTGAAGGTTCAACTGTATGTTCCAGCTTGCTCCCGCTGTCTGCAGACAAATAGACACTGCACTGTTTGGTCAAAAATGTGGTGGAAATTTGTCATAATTTATTTGGATCTATTGTGTGCTCACTTTATAACTAGGTGGGTGTGTATGGGGCTTCCAAGTGTTGTTTTCACTTTGGTGCTTAACCATGTAGAGTGGTGACGTTTGCAGGGTTTGGAGACTCCTTATTGTACATTATTTGAGGTAGTCAGCTCCATAGGAACATTTGAACTTACATATACACACATTCGATGATTGCGTGTAAGATATTCTATTTCGTCGACTTCTCCGAATTCGCAACAGAAAACAGTCCTGCTTCACATATATTCCAAACAGTCGCCTTGTAAATTATAATTATATTTCAATGGTTTACACACAATGATATGTTTTGTTATTTGATTCATTTTACTGACATTAAGTCATCTTGCAGTTCTGTGACTACCAACTTGCTTCATTGAGTAAAATCACACATCGTTTCTGTGGGTATTGCGATTAGTGATTCTGGTCTCATTGTTTCACTCATGTGCTTCCTGATAAGCGGGTCAGTCAGGAGAGAAATGTTTCTGTGGTACTTCTTATATAAACCTCTTGTAATTGGCCTACTTCTAATACTTTTAATTTTGTTTATTGGATTTTCAGTGCCCTGGAATTAAATACACATGGTTGTTGATAAGACTGATTCATATGAATGGACCTGTGAATCGGAAATTCAACTTTTCCGAGGATTAATGAAGCACAAACCCGTCGGCGTATTTCGCCACTTCCACATGATATGTTTGTGGAATTATGTGAATTCAGTTCTTCGTACACCAGTCACCCCGGATGCTATTTGGAAAAAGCTGAAAACACTATACAATATGGAAGAACTGGTCATTTCTATTTCTTGAAATATTGTAACGTTTCTGTGAAGCATGATTCTGAAGTCGATTCTTTTCAAGGTGAAATCCAAGAACTCAGTCTACCCGAAGAATTCGATTCCTTGAAAGGATTGAAGTTTCCCGAGTTAATCACGGAAGCGATACAGCTACACTCAAATCTTCAGTTCTAGGTAAGCTAGCAGCCCATTATCACAACTTACAATCCAGTTATAATTTTTGTATTTATGTGACAAAACGTCAACTATTCTTCAAGGGATATAAGTATAAACATATATATATAAATATATATATATAACGTAGGAAGATGTGAATTTTCAAGAATAAGAGTTATCATTCTCTTGGGTGAATTTCGTAAACTAGGAGACAGTTTTGATCGGATTTACGAATAAAACCTGCGAACTGTGGCAGAGCATGATTCCACTATGCATAAATTTTGCTTCAATGAAGTCCCACAGTGTTATACAGTAATGTTTACTAATGAGGGTTCCAGCACAATTTATTGCTCCTAATCATATCAAGGTAATCACACGACTTCCTAACTTCATTTACATAGTAATTTTCTTGATATAGTCAGATATATCCAGGACTACTGTGAAGCTTGCTCACAGTCACAGTAGTGTTGGAAAGTCACTGAATATATTGGGATGGGTCCATATGAGGAAACTAAGAAACCTGTAGATACAGTAATGAATAAGGTAAAAAAAAATCTACAGCGGAATTGATACGCAGAATGAAGCCGTCACTGGATGAGTCAAAATGGTTTAATTTTATGCCTAAATCCAATAATCCTAGTAGAATGTATGGTACTATTAAAATACATAAGCCAGGTTACCCCATAAGACCAATAGTAGATTTTAGAAATACCCCCACTTATGAATTATCAAAACTCTTAGCTCTAATATTTTACCCCATTAGAAATCGCTCAAACTCTAGACTAGCTAATTCATATGAGATGAAAAATAAACTAAACGACATTCAACTAGAGAATGATGGAAAAAGAATTGGTTAGTTTTGATATAACTAGTCTTTATACCAATATACCAGTCAATATGGCTTTGGAGGCAGTTAAAAAAGAACTAACTGCGGATCCTGAACTCACTCATAGGACGAAGCTGCCCATTGAAGAAATTATTTTAGGAATTCAGTTATGCCTCACATCTACTATCTTTAAATTCCAAGGCAAAATATATAGACAAACTGAAGGTGTAGTAATGGGATCACCAATATCCCCTATCGTAGCAGATATATTTATGGATAGCTGGGAAAATATGGCTCTTAATACGTTTAATTCTACTCCAAAAATATGGTGGAGATGTGTGGAGGACACTTTCACAGTGTTAAAACAGAACATATCTCTAGCTTCTTGACACACATAAACTCACTAGTTGAGAAGAATAAAATTCACATTTGAATCGGAAAATGAACAAGGAGAATTAGCTGTGATGTTAGATTGTAAAATAAAACGAATAGAAGAAGGTAAACTGCACACTAGTGTGTACAGAAAACCAACTCATTCTAGTAGATATTTAGACTTTAATTCATCTCATCCGTTAACTGTTAAGGCGGGCCTAGTTAAGTGCTTAACAAACCGAGCAGTAGCACAAGAAAAGACCTAAATGATGAATTAAAACAGATAGAAGAAGCGTTGGTGTTGAATAACTATCCTTTAAAATTCATTAGGAAGATCAATAAAGGCCAAAAACAAAATAAAAATGATTGTGAAGCTAGTAATAATAACACAAATAAGAGAGAACATAAGTCATCTACAGTTATACCATATAAAGAGGGGACACCTGAGACCCTATGTAGGATTCTAATTAAAGCAGGAATTAGGGTGGCATTTAAACCTACAAACTCACTCAGGGGCAAGCTCTGTGGGTGAAAGGACCCTGTCGGTTGACCCAATTAGACAAAATAACATAATTTACAAAATACCCTGAAATGACTGTGAGGTCAACTACATAGGTCAAACCAGTAGGTCAGGGTAGTCAGATTGTCAGAACATAAGAATTCAGCTAAGGTAAGAATGGTTGACCCCGAGAAGACAAGTAATTTAGAAAAAAGCTCAGCAATTGCAATGCATGCATTAACACACAACCACACAGTAGCATGGTGGGAGAGTTAGGGTTAAAATTCTAAAAAGTAATCTAGGTAGGTGGAGAGAGAGGTTGATTACTGAATCCTGACTAGTTCATCGAGTCTACACCCAACAGAACACATGCAATAGGAATGATTCATCACTCATACCCGAAATATGGAAAGTACTACTACCAATCAAATCAAGTGAAAAATAATGGAACTATGTAAATGAAGTTAGGAAGTCGTGTGATTACCTTGGTATGATTAGCAGTTATGATTGGAATATATGCAAGACTTCGCAGAAGGCACAACAGCATTTTGATCTCTCTATGAAATCAGTTAAGGGACTGATCATGAATACTAGGGAGAGGCACTTCTTATGAATACTGTGATGGTTTTGCATTTCCTTGTAAATTGGTCACTGTCGCCTTTCCTATGTAATTGATACTAAATCCGAGAAATGAGGTCGTGAGGTGCATTCCAAGTGTGTGTGTGTGCTTATTTAAGCCTAAGTTGGTGTGAATTGCAACTAAAAGGATGACCCACTAATTTGTGTAGTTGGATGTTTTGAGGAGAATCACAGTTGGATGGATCTTTAGGTCATAGCAGCATGAAATGTTGTCTCATTGAAGCCACAAACTTACGATGCAGATTTAGGCGAAAAGGTCGCCAACTCCAATAGTGTGCAAAGTGCCGCAGAAGACTTCAGTCTGACAACTTAGCTCTACCTCACAATCGGTTGTCTATTTTTACTAGATATACCCATGAGACGAAAACTCGTTGTAATTTGAGGCATTTTCTATACTCTGTTGATGTATGCAAATTATTTTCGTGTGAAGTCATACTTCATCTGTGATTTTTCTATGTAGATACTTCTAATCAAAAACGAACAAGAAAGTCGGTACGCTGGGCTGACATTCTTGTAACTTCATATGATTTGGTTCAAACACCGACCACTTCAGCAGTCACTACCGATGCAGGTGTTGGCAGTTCTTCACGTAAAAGGCGGCGCTGACATTTTGTGTATGCTGGTCGCGAATACAAACATCTTTGTTGTACCTCATGCATTCAGCATTTTTCAATATATTTGTGTCATACTCAAGTGTTGATTTTTGATTGTTATGCTGCTAAATGCGCAATTTTATGCAGCACTTGTTGTGATTCTTTTGCTAGGAGGTGGAATAATTAAGTATGTTGAATATTTCACTTAATTTGGGGACTTGCATCAGCTCAACTGAAGTGATCACCTAGGAAATCTCAGGATAGATTCAGAATGCATACCTGGTATTTACCAAGTCTCTAGATGTTTGTAGCGCCAATCTGTTTAAATGCCCTTTCCACAGTTATTCCAAGGTGCTTTGCAAATTAAATTATTTTGTGTAGTCAGATCAACTTACAGAGTCCTTCAACCTGCAGAGCTTCCCGTATCTGAGTGAGTTTGTGGAATTAAATGCCACCCTAATCCCCGCTTTCTTAGGAATCCTACATAGGCTGTCAGATGTCTCCTTCTAACATGGTACAACTTTAGATTCCTTATATTCTTTCTTATCTATGTTATCATTATTAGTTCGGAACACTCTCGGTGAATTTGTAAGTCAATAACTGAGACTCCCCAAATCCACTGCCAAGACGAATTGGTCTCAGTTGAGTCCCAGCTTCGCGTCACGCAAGTGCTGCATTGCCAGCTGTCTGTCCGTCGGATTCCGCCAACAGTCAGATCGTGATGACTATCAATTCGGTGGCAGCACCGAAGTGCCACAAGAAGCTCCTTATAGCTGGTTCTTGGAAAGCAACAGGAAGCGAAACCAAATGTAACGGTAGAAGGCGAGATACTTGGTAATGGTGTGTTTTTTAGGAAATTTATGTACACATATGGGGGGATTATGCACACCAGGTTATGTGAAAATCGTCATTTGGTGTTCAGTGTTGTGCCATTTCTTCCCCTTTTGTGTCGTTTTCGGTCTTCTGTTCGAGTCTTCCATGCACTGACTCCGTACTGGTTCATTTCCTCTCTTTTTGATGTCAAGTCTGTCTCTCGGCTATTTGATATTTTTGTGCAGATGGACGTTTCTTAATCTACTACCGATAAGGCTTGTCAGTAGCACACACCACACTACTTTTACTACTACTGTGGTGAGAGCTGGGTGTTAGTCAAAATTGGTCGACACTGATTTACGTCAATGTGTATGTTCCCGATATTGGTAGTGAGAAAAATGTGAACAAAGGCTTTCCGTAGGCGGATACAGTTAACATATAGATGATCTGAGATTCACAAAGAGATGCAAGGTTAGCTTTCTGTGAGAAGCAACCAATCAGAAGACTGTGTTTTTCTACTAACAATAATCTATCATAATGTACATGAAAATCTATAAATGTGTTGATTTCCATAATAAAGGATCTGTTGCCTGGCACTTGTGTTCTGTTTTTACACTAATACTACTACTACCAGTTGTTGGTAAAACTAGCTGAAATCACTTTAGATGTAATGGTTTTTCATTGAAACTTAAGCGAAAACCTGGTTTATGATAAATAGATAGATACAGTCGACGAGTGGAACGGAAGCTCCTTTGAACGGTCACTGAGAGACTGTGGATTTCTGTTTTACACCAGTCCACTTCTTAAAGTGAACTTTGTTCATCACACACATTAAGTTGCTACTAATAATAGAGTGGAAAACTGCATGGAAACAATTTGCGATGAAGCTAAATAGGAATAAATTACTTTTATACCATTATTCCTTTGGCTTCCAAGTAGAAACTAGAGGGCTCCAATAGAACATCTGCATTCCATCCTCTTCTACTCAGTTCTCACCAGCCGGAATCACGATTCCCCATAGTGTCACATCTCCTGTCCACACGATCTCCTCCATGTGACCATCAGACGTAAGCGCAGCTCGTCGTTTCCCATCCGTCGAATTCCACAACAACCATGGTGCGGCGTGCGATTTCATTCGATGGTCTACTCAGTGTGTGTTCGACCCATATCCTTTGGAGTATTCGCTGGTTGGGCAATAGGTTCTTGGTTGGTTCATTCCAAGAAATTTTTCTCGCTTATGCTTCACACTGGCCATGTGATCTTGCGTGAGGAGCTGGCGAAGACACTTATTGATAGATGTCTGCAGCTGGCTGGTGGAAGTGCTCTTCGTGATGCACACACCGAGTGTTTGACTGATATAGAAGGACTGACTGACCTAATATTGGCGTTAAAATCCTATGCTGTTGTGTATGCTGTGGAGTGTAGAAAATTTTCAAACTGATTTTAGAGTGATGGAGGTCTGTCTCGTCTTTTCGATTCTGGTTTTGACTTCCCCATTTGTGGTGTATGTCTGTAGTGGAGACGACGGGGACTAGATAAAGGAGGAAGTATTCCCGTTCTCATTTCCTGCGTTGATAGTGATGACTGCTTGTTGTTGGTGTTCTTGTTGTTGATTGTCGAGCGTCTTCATCACCTCCATGTTCGCTTGAGTTCCAGTCCCTGCTGACGTCCTTTCCTTCTAACTCGGTGGATTTTACCCGTCAGTCTTCGAGTCTGTGTGATATTGTAATAGACATAAGTCGTTCTCGTAGTCCATATCTTCTAGAGTCTTCTTATTGGTCCAACGTATTCCTGTCTTCTCACTCCTCAAGCACAGTCTGCCGTTGATGATAGCAGGCAGCCTTGCCTTACTTCTTCCTCTCTTCACCTCCAAGACTTCTGTGAGTTTACGGTTTGTTTATCATTTGACTGACACGTGGCATTTGGAGTACTTAGTGTTCATTTCACCCTTCTTCAATGTACATCAAGGTATCTTGTTGAAGTTTATCAACAGTGTTGTAGTTTTTCTCTCACTAGTCATCATATAGACACGTGCACACAGGTATGAAGTACGCTTCTAAAAACCTGAGCGGCTTTTGAGATTTAGTTTAGACATTCCATCAATATGGTCCATTAGAGGCTAGATAAGATTCCGTATTCCTTGACACAGTATCTCTCACACAGACAGACATACGATGGTTTAACTAGTCGAATGAAATGAATAAACTTGATTATCTCGAGAAGGAGAAATTTGATAATGTCTATCTACACCTTGAACAACTGAAAGTGGTGGGGCAGTATTCAAACAAGATAAAAGTTGCACTTTATTTACTGAAACTTGCAGTTTTCGCATTTTTGAACTGAAAAAGTCCGTGTTTACTGTGAGTGGCTCGCTGATGTACCTGACCTCAAGTGGACTTTTTTTCATTTTCTGTGGATGGAATAACAGTTTAGTCGAGGCTGCATATACATATGTTTTTAGCTAAGAGAGGATGCATTCATTGAGAAAGATAACTGAAAATCCAATTTTCAATAAGTGAAATTTGAATGTTGCTTTTATAATTTGAAAGTATGAATTTTAAGCCTGAGTCTTGTTGTGAACCTTATAATGTATGTCACTGTTATTTCCTTTCAATAGTGACATCAACGCAGAGAGAAAGTTGAACTTTTAGATGAAACAACCATTGAACAACGATAGTTGTCGTACCGCAGTTATTCGTCAATTTCTGATGAGGAGGGTGACTGGGATAAATGAGGATGATGATTAGGTGTGTTTCGTGCGGTTTCGGAAGTGTGTAAGCGGTTGTTTCTTCTCGCCTGCCCACACCGTGGAAGTTGATTTATTCTTGGGTTACACTTGAAACAGAAAGAGACTTAGTGATGCGTGACCGGAGAGGCCAGGGGACAGCTGCTTGAAGCTGGCCGGTCACGCACGACCTGTCTGAAGTGGCTTTTTGATGTGGTTCCGCATTAGTAGCTTACAAACGGCTACGGACCACCGTACTGTGAGTCGGGATGTTAAGTTTCTGAAGCCAACCTTTTCTAACCTCTTCTCCCCAGAATGTGTGTCGATGGCATAGTGGTTAGGACTCTCGCCGACTATTCACATGGTACGAGGTTCAATCCCCTGCCGACGCACACCTGATGTCTATGGTCAGCCTGCGAAATCTGGGCTACCGATATCCATGCTGAAAATTCTACACTTGTACCAAAAATACAGTGCGGAATCAAGCTGTAATAAAAAAAAAATAAATAAAAATGAAGGGAGACAAGTCTTCCTGTGATAATCACAGAGGGATTAGCTTGACTAATATAGTATCTAAAGTCCTAGGCTCAATAACATTGCGTAGACTAAGTGGTGCTCGGGAGGCACAAACACGAAAGAACCAGGCAGGCTTTAGACCAGGAAGAGGGTGTATTGATCATATATTCACCCTTCGATAGATTCTAGAACATGGTCATTCCTATCGGCGTCCAACAATCATTATATTTCTTGACCTGAATGCGGAATTCGATTCTGTCGACCGAGAGGTACTCTGGCTATGCTTGGCTGTGAAGGGAATTCCGAGAAAATATATTGCACTGATCAAGGCATTCACTCTACTTGAACTCATGCAGCCAGATGAAAGCTTACGGCGAGGTGTCAACTGAAGTGGTAACGACTAGCGGTGTCCGTCAGGGATGCCCACTATCCCCGTTTCTATTCAATTTCATCACAGATGTTTTAGAGGCTGGCGGTATTGACGCTCACGAGTTGTACGGAGTTTACTAACGCAAGATCTTATACCAACAACTTCTATAGTATTCGTTTCTCGTGGACCAAAGGCAAAGCAAAAGACAGTATTTGATAGTCCAAACTACGAGTTATATTTTGGGACCAAATCGTGGACTGAAGCGGAAGCTAAGCTGGCTAGTGATCCTGCACGAACGTGACACGATGGAGTACCAAATGGCGAGGATGCTTGACCGGAAGCTTTCAGCTAAACAAGTCGACTTAATCAATAAGGGTCAGCATCCAATGTTCAGTGATGATGGGTGTGGTCAATAATTTTGGGGAAGTATTTACCGCTACAGCTCACTCCCCCTAAGACAGAACCAACCGGAAGTAAAAACCTCGGTGGTTCCCTTAAGGGTGAAAAAAACTCTTCCGAGCGGCTTTGTGGAGTGCCTACTGGTCTGTCTGTACATCGCTTCCTTGATGTCGTTCGTTGGATCTCGTGCTTTGTTTGCTGCTTGTCCAGTGCCCGTTGGCCTGGAAAAGAAAAGAAGAATGCTAAGAACCTTGTTGAGGAAAATGTACCAAATCAGCTTTTTAAAAAAAATGATGTGCATCTACCATATTGTTAAATAATGCAAAGTTTAGAACATCGAAAGAATTATACATTTAATTTTTTTAGATGCATATAACATGCAATGTTATAGAAAATTTTTTTTGCTTGTGTTTAGTGATGCTATATTGAAAAAAATTGATGTGTCTGAAAAGAAAAACATAATTAATACCACAAACGAATGAGTTGGGTGAATCGCACCACTGAGTTATGTGATATAGGTGTGAAGATATTCTGGGAATCTTTCGTTTCTTCCAGAACGCGTTTTCTTAGAGGGCTCAACAGCAGGTTCAGTGGCTTTCACCGTGCTAGTAACTTCTTCGAGGACTAAAGGATATTCGATTGCTTGTGGATTATTGGGTACGCTCAGCTCTATGCTAATAGGATTTCCTTCCAAGTAAGCCGGTTTCCGACGGTCGATGCTGACGGTGTCTTCAGCTTTCAACTGTCTGTGTAGAAGTTCTACCATACCATTTGCTTGAGGATGGTAGTCTGTTGTTCGAAAACGCATGCAGCCTATGATTTTGGTCAGGGCGAAGAATAAGCCGCCTTTGAATTGCCGCCCGCGATCAGTTGTTATGGAAGATGGGCATCCAAAGTTAGCGATCCATCTTTCTACAAAGACCCGTGCGATTGTTTCAGCAGATACTTCCTTGATGGGTACTGCTTCCGGCCATCGTGTGAATCGATGGATGCAAGTTAAAATATAGGTATATCCAAGGGATTCAGGAAGGGGTCCAACTTAATCTATATGGACGTGTCCAAAACGAGCGTCAGGGAGAAGAAAGGTACCAAGTGGGCTTTTGGTGTGTCTTATTACCTTGCACTTTTGACAGGCTAAGTAAGCACGTGTGTGCCCATTCCCTTACTTCCTTATTAATGCCAGGCCAACAAAACCGACTAGTTACGAGCTTGACAGTAGTTCGAATACCTGGGTGTATAAGTCATGCAACGTATTGAAGATGTTACGGCAATAACTTTTAGGCACGATGGGGCAAGGAGTACTCGTGGAAATGTCGCATAGAATAGTATCTCGTCCCATACCTAAGGGTTTCTCAGCTAATTGTAGAGTTGTTTTCGACAACTCATATTGAAGCTCGGTATCTTCTTTTTGAAGACGAGCCAGTTTTACAAGGTCTATGCTGTCGATTTGGGTGAGGGAACAAACGCGCGACAAGGCATCTGCCACAGTGTTGTTTACTCCGGATACATGGTTAATATCCTATGTAAACTGTGAAACGTAATCCAGTTGTCGTGATTCCCTAGGTGAATACTTATCTGAAGGTGAGTTCAGAGAGTACGTCAGAGGTTTGTGATCAGTAAAATTATGAATTCACGACCCTCCACTGAATGTCGAAAATGACGTATAGCATAGTACACAGCCAGAAGTTCTCTGCCGAATGTGCTGTACTTCGTTTCAGCTAATTGAAGGCGCCGGGAGAAAAAGGCGAGTGCTTGCCACTCTTTGTTAACTAGCTGTTGTAGAACTGCGCCGATTGCAATGTTCGATGCATCAAGCGAGATACTCAACGGTGCCGTTGGATCCTGATACATCAGAAGTGTGGCATTCACAATAGCTTTTTGGACCTGGGTAAAAGCATTTCGAGGAGACGCGTCAAGTTCGATGAACTTGTTATTCCCTCGAAAAAGGTCTGTCAATGGCTGAATCAGAGAGGCACATTTGGGAATAAAGCGTCGATAATAACTTACCAATCCGTTAAAAGTGCGAAGACTTTTCACTGTCTGTGGCTCTGGAAAGTTCAGTATAGCCTCGACTTTAGTAACCAGTGGGCGAACGCCCTTGCAGTCAATAGTGTGAACCAGGAAGTCGAGTGAGTCAATGCCTATCTGACACTTTTGAATATTGATGCTAACACCATGTCGTCATATGCTTACAAACGGAAAGTCCAAGTGTCTAAGGTGAGTTTCCTTGTCTGGACTGGCAATGAGGCAGTCGTTTAAGTATGTGTATACAAAGTCAAAACCGCGAAATACTCAGTCTATGAAGCGTTGGAATGTTTGGGCTGCATTCCGGAAACCGAATGGCATACGTAGAAATTCAAAAAGCCCGAAAGGCGTAATGATAGCCGTCTTCGAAATATCTTCTGGTGACTTTGGGATTTGGTTATACGCTTTAACCAAGTCGATTTTAGAGAATATAGCTGCGCCAGATAATGTTGCCGCCAAGTCGTGTATGTTAGACAATGGATAGGAATCAGGGGTTGATTTGGCATTCACTCGCCGGTAATCACCAGTGGGTCGCCAACCGTTGCTATCCTTTTTCAGTATTCGATGGTCGAATGATGTCAAGGGTGAGTATATGGTCAAATTCATTTCTAGCCATTCTCAGTTTGTCAGGAGCAAGTCGTCGTGCTCTAGATGTCACGGGATGTCCTGAGGTTACGATGTGGTGCATAATATTGCTGATTATGCACGGTAGATCGTTGGATAGGCAGTTAAGTTCCGGATATTTATCAACAATCGGTTGAAAATTTGGATCAAGTATTGCTTCCATCTTAACGAGTGACAAGCTGGGGCCTATGTAGGTGATGTCTTTGATAGACAGACTAGTAGTATTGTCAATCAGTCGTTTTCGGCGGACGTCTACGAGTAATCATGATGATTAAGTAGGTCCGTGCCAATGATGGGCATTATGACGTCAGCGAGAAGGAAAATCTACTGAATAGGTTTGCGTAAACCTACGTTCAGATAGACGTATTTCCTACCGAAAGTTGTAATTGGTTTTCCATTTGCAGCCTGTAAGTTGAAATTAGGTTCCTTCTGTCGATCTGCTGCTGTAGCAGGAAAGACGCTGACTTCGGCGCCTGTGTCGACTAAATATCGAGTCTGGCTGATCACATCATGGATGTAAAGTAGGCGGCTAGTGCCACCGGCGACGGTTGCTGCTAACGCGTGCCGGTGGGATAGTTTCCCACGGATTTTGAGACATTGCCGAAATTACAAGGTTTACAGCAACATTTCGCTTCCTGGTCATAAGGGTTGTGATACCGGCACCAGTCAGGGTTTTTCAGAGAACGTGGCTTGGACTTAGATCGACCACGTGAGTTTCGGCGTTGAGGAGAGTTCTGAAGACGGTAGGAGGAATTGGAGGGCATGTTAGACCTAAGCATCTGCTGGATGGAGTTACATAACTCTATCACTCCAGTATCCTTACTCGAAGTCTCTTTGGCCACTAAGCATATTTCAGGAACTGACCGTTTAGTTATTTCTAGAATTTTATCTGCGGAAACAGCTAAGTCCTCTATATTAACACCCTGAAGTGTCACCAGCACAGTCTGTACTGACTGTGGCAGTTTGGAGAGTTCTCTGAAAAGTCCTTCATTGAACTGACTTTGACCAATAACCTCTCTCATTCTTGTTAGCATGCTCACGGCTGACTGATCCCCTAACTCGATGTTACGAAATAATTCGTCCAGACGTTGTCAATCCGTGAGAACGTTTCTCCTGAGGAGGGATGCTTTGAGCAACTCGTACGAGTTACTTACCTCTGGACTCGAAATCTGCACACTTGCTGAATTCCCGCGGCAGGGCGTGAATAACTGCGAGGAACTGTGAACGTTGATCGGTTATCCCATGCTCAAAAAAATCAGACTCAGCTATCTGAAACCACGTTTCAGCATTATCTGGCCAGTATGGTACGAGCTGAATGGTTCTGGCAGTTGAGCGAATACGAATAACCTTGGGGACTAGGATCACTCATGACGAAATGTACAACGATTACAATATAGTACAAGAACAAATACAAAATGGGACGAATTCACCAGGTTTATCTGCGTATTTATCGAAGATGAAGTTCTCGGTTGGGCTCACCAGTTTAGAGGCTGGCGGTATTGACGTTCGCGAGTTGTACGGAGTATACTAACGCGAGATCTTATACCAACAACTTCTATAGTATTCGTTTCTCGTGGACCAAAGGCAAAGCAAAAGACAGTATTTGATAGTCCAAACTACGAGTTATATTTTGGGACCAAATCGTGGACTGAAGCGGAAGCTAAGCTGGCTAGTGATCCTGCACGAACGTGACACGACGGAGTACCAAATGGCGAGGATGCTTGACCGGAAGCTTTCAGCTAAACAAGTCGACTTAATCAATAAGGGTCAGCATCCAATGTTCAGTGATGATGGGTGTGGTCAATAATTTTGGGGAATTATTTACCGTTACAATGTACTTAACAGTAACTGACTTCAGAAACTCAAGGATGGATTTGTTAGTAGACCAGGGTGTAATCTCGTTGACTTAGAATATGCAGATGATATAGTCCGTCTAGTAGAGGACGCTGACAAATTGCAGAGTCTTCGGAGCGCCTTGAGCTGCAATCTACGAATGTTTGGCATGCGATCCGCTTGCGCCAAATATACGATGATGTTACAGGACTGGAGTACACTGACTCCTAGTTTAGAAATAGAGAGTGAAGTAACCGCTTCTCTTATTTGGGAAGTACCATCAGCCAGCCCCAACAAGTTGACCTCTGACGAAATCTCATCGCGGATACAGAGGGCTAGTTTCGCATACGCCCGCCAGTTTACGCTGTCTCTGGCGCAGAGGTGATATCCGGCTCGCTATCCACTAAAGGGCGGGTGTATTGCTCAGCAGTCCACCTCGTCCTCCTTTATGGCTGTGAGACCTGGCCATTGAGAGTGGAAGACATGAAGAGATTAACTATCTTTGATCATAGTTGCCAGCGTTCTAACTCTCGTATCGGGAGGCGTAATAGGGTAGGCAATATTGAGGTCAGGCGTCGTGTGCTAGATAAGGAGGGGAAATCAATCGACGAGGTTGTGATGCAGTTACATGGATTGAGGTGGTCATTACATGTGCTACTCATGCATGCCTAGACATCGCCTCCCTCAATCGATGACCAATGTTAGCTGACATAGGCAGCATCAGGTTGGGAAAGTTAGCTAATGGTGGTCAAACCATGACATTGCTTCATCAGCCAACAAAATCCACAACAGTTAGTTAAAGCCATGTGTAGACTTCTTGGTTGCGGTCCTCGGGATAGTAAAAATCAATGAAGGCTGGAGACAATCGGTGTGGATATGGCACAAAATCGTCCTCAATGATGGCTGGCTGGCGCAGATGAATTCACTCTTTGTGATTTATCATGTGCAATAAAATTCTATCTATTCTTGTTGCCTCAAACTTCTGTTTGTTATCTGTGTGTGTGTGTGTTTCAAATCTCTGCTTAATCTTTTCTCTTGCTTTGTGTGCTGCATGGAAGGAGTGTGTGTGGCGACTGAAAGTGCTGCTGCACATCTGTACAAAGTAGTTCTACATTGAAACTGGTCAGTTAGACGTATGTTAAAAGTCATTAATGTTGCACATTAATTAATACACATTTTGATGAAACCATTAAGACTTTATTAGAAAATAAAATACATAGTGTTAGACCTTTTCTGTCTCCAGGTGTTTTTCGGCTTTTAAACTGTGATTGGATATGTCTAGAATTTTATGATGATACAGGGGAATCTGAAAAGTGGGGAATCACAAGGCTATGGGGTTTTATTTTATTTAATTAATTTTCGCATGACAAGTTGGCTGACTTGAAATCCACTGTATTGCGTACTTTCATTGGACACTTACTAGTGTCATGTGTCCACTAGTCCTTCGACAACTACAGACTGAATTCTATCAATCAAGTTTGCAATGTGGCCACTATGCTAGGTGGTTCGTCAATTAAAGTACCTAATACAGTCTAATAAGTAGTCAAATGCCAGCCCAGATGGCTCAGTAGTAACATCTCTGACTGCAGATTTCACAGGGAGACACGGATTTGAATCTCAGGAGGGATATGAGTTACTTAATTATTGCAGATATGCCTTGGTGACGAGTGCCAACTAGCACGAAACCTAGGTCAGGTAGGGCTTTTCCCCAATTGCTTTCAACCATCTAATATTAACAATCCAAAGTGGACCACAGGATGGCGAGCACCTAACATGAAGGTACATTGTAAACTTGACTGATAGAATTCAGTTTGCAGTAAACGAAGAACTACAAGCATGACACTAGTTAGTAGTGTTCAATCAAAGTAATCCATAAAAATCACCAGAAACAATTACTCCTGAAAGAAGATGTCCAACATCATCTATCGCAAAGCATAGCATAGAGACGGATTACAAGGTTGATTTCAAATAACGCTTTTAAACCAATGTATAAAACAAGTATGGGTCACATATTCAAATTCGTTGGAGCCTTATTCATAAAAAGACTTAGGCCTCTCCGATGTGTTCTAAAATTATTTGTCATTTCTCTGATCCTGCCTTGGTTTAATTCACTTAAAAATATGCTCACCCCCATTTTCTCCTACCTCATATTCTTACGTCGTATCTGTATTACGCACCCGTGACCTTGACCTGTAGACAACTTGACCTACACTATAGTTTTCTATAGTTTGGTTTGTAAGGGTTAGTTATGTTTTAAAGGGTTGATCACGGATTGATATCAGCAGCTGTCCAGTATTCCCTGGTTTTCAATGGTTCTCTAACTGATATCAATCCGTGATCAACTCTATACTATAGTCCTTTGTGCGTATAATAATAATAATAATTTTACTTTTATTCCAGAAACAGTACTAGTGGCACAGTGTGGAATTTTCAGCACATATCTACAATATTGCATCTAATTTCATTGCACATTTAAAAGGAGTATTACAAAATAAATAAATATATAAAAACAACAACAAAAATCAAAAAGAAACACAAAAATAACAAAAAAATGCAAATAAAAATACCAAGTAGAAAGGAAGCTAAACACCAATAATGAAAAATATTTCAGTATTTGATAGTGGAAGCTATGATATGTGTATGTGTGGTGAACAGTAACAGCTATAATCAAACAAGAAGTTATGAGATGTTCTTAAGAATGTTTATAGCCAAGGTGATCAGTTAATTTGATTGAACTACACTAAACAATCATAAAATAAACATTTCAGGGCTTTTTATTTTTATTGTCAGCACTAGTGCAGTGTTTGTTGTGGTAGTGTGAGTAATCATGCATAATACAAAAATTTTAGGATGGTGATAACGGCGTTCACAACCAAAATTGTCAGTTTTAGTATTGCCGAACAAAAAAGGAAAAAAAAACAATCACATAACTAATATTACATGAAGGTTATTGGCAGGATAATTTTGTGATACTCATAGCGCTAATATATTCGGGACCAGTAGATACACAAAAGAAGGAATAGAATAAAGAATAAAAAAGTAAGCCAATGACAATAATTCTAGGTAGCTAACTATTATTAAGAAGGTTGTTCATTATAGAGTACAAATAAGAGAGAATAAGGGAGAATTAAAAAGTCCAAAATTATGTTATTAACAACAAAGCAAGTCATAGGTTTCACGCTTAACATTGTCTCTGTCACCTAGAACACGGGCCAAATATGGTATCGTTGAGTTCCTATACTTGGTTTTACGAGCATATATTATTTTGTACTGATTTCTGGTTCTACCTGATGAGATGCAAGGAGAGAGTTGAGAATAGAGGGGGTGTTGAGGGTCGGAGAGTATGGTTTAGACCATTTCTCGCATGTATTCAGATGCTTATCTACTAATGTAGTGACGAGCCGACACCACTAGTCCTACTAACTACCTTCAACATCCTTCTCAGGATGGTATAGTCCTCTTTCAGTAACTCAGGAAAGACCAATGGGGAGCAGTAAAGTAGAATAGGTAAGATACGAGAGTTGACAAATTGTGAAAGCAGTGGTTGAGTGATTCCAGTTAGTCTGAGTTTCTTAATGTAGTAGGTTAGACAGAACACTTTCTTAGAAATCGTTTGGATATGAGATGACTAAGTAAGGTCGGAAGATAGAACTAATCCGAGGTATTTTGCATTAGACTTGGTTTCAATTTTAGTCCCCTCAATGCTACAGGCTTCATGAGTGCTTCCTAGTGTTTGTAGATCTCGTTTATGCCTAAAGGAGAAGTCAGTAGTCTGGCACTTTGAGGGATTCAGCATGAGGCCATTTAGTTTAGACCACTGACTGATGGCAGACAGGAAGGTTAACACTATTTCCAGAACCAGACTTTGGTACGGGGATGATTTTAATATCTTTCCACAGAGAAGGTACAACATTATTAGAAAAAGAAGTATTGAAAATGCTTGTAAGTGGGTTATTTAAAATATCAGCACATTTCTTTAGAACAATGGCAGGTATACCATCAGGGCCTAGACTCTGGGAAGGTTTAAGAGATTTTAAACATTTAAGAACATCAAAAGTATTGAAATTATGAAAGTCACTGGTCGTGTTATCAGTTAAATTGAAGGCAGAAGAGACATTTGGAGGGCGGATAAAAGATCTATTGAGAGTATTTACATCAATAGAAGAGGCAAAATTACTATACTTACCACTACCTATAATTTCTCTGAAAAGCTTCCATATGTTTTCTGAAGATTTACACGAGAGTATTGTTTGATCATAAATATTGTTTAGTCTCTTGATTTCAGATTTAATTTGGATGTTTATCTTCCTAAGACCAGATTTATTCTTTGTCTTGTACAGTTTCTCTTTTTCTCTTCGAAGCTTTTTGAGATGAGGGGAAGTGAAACAGTTCATTCTTTTGGAGAGTATCTGTTTTGGACAGCATATATCAAGGCAGAATTTAGGATAGTCAGTCAAATTGGAAATAGTATCATCCAGTGTGTGTTCGTTGAAAAGTTCCCAGTTTGTGTCATTTAGCATACATCTTCGTTTGAGTATATTTTCCTGTGAGTAACACCTTTGCTGTGTTTCCCTGGACAGATTTGAGAAGATATTAAAGTGAGATCTGCTGTATATCTTAGGTAATATCCGGATAATACAATGACCCGAGTTCATTATAGGAGCTCGTCTCCGTGATTCATATATTTCCTCATCATTATTAAACACTAGATCCAGAGTTTATCAAGTCGAGTAGGAAATTTAACAATATTGACATGACCTAATGATACAAGGAAAGAACAATCACAGCAATTGAAATCTCCAGTGACAACTGATAAAGAGTTTTCAAGATGTGTAACGGCGAATTCAGTGGATTCGTCAGCAAAATCCGATAGATCCGAGGCAGAACAGCCAGGAGTAACATAAATGTTTGAGATGAAGACGTATTTAAACTTGGATAAGTATTTCGGACGGCATTTAACTGTTATACAATCAATAAGGTCTTAGTTTTATTAGATGCATGAAAGTCATATGGTTTTAAATGTTTAGTGGATGAACTACTGTATTTTATACGATTCGTGATCACATTTTATTAAAATTAAGAATGAAAACATGATGTATTAGATGCAATATGTAGATGCACGAAAAGGTAGCCCAGGTGTCAAACAGGCCGCCAAAAAAAAAAAAATGCGTATGTGAACAGAATGTCTGAAATTTCTCACGAACTGGGATCAAGTGAAAAGTAGGCATATGTGAAAGTTCTATTTGTAAAAATCTCAGAGAAATTGAAATAAGTAACTGGTCCGAACTTCTTCAGGGAAACTAGTCGAAATTATTATGGGCCCCAGTTCGCCGAACGGAACGTTGGAATTACTTATTTCAACCCCGCTGAGATTTTACAAATGTAATTTCTACATGTCCGAAATTTGTTGCGCAAAAACACTACACACTTTCCAGGTAACTGACGAGTTCTTATTGTTTTGTCGAAGTCTCTCGAAAATATAAACTGAATTTATTGCCGTGGAGGATATATTCACCACCCACCCCCAGTAGCCAACCATCTTCCTGATCATGCAAATCTCCACTCAACTATTATTTCCCCACAGACACATTTGAGAATAGATGTTTGTGGAAACCTCCAAGGAGACACTAGAGACCTTGAGTTGTA
>CALYDD020000483.1:0-56064 GCA_944472135.2 Trichobilharzia regenti
TGCACAGTCTTTTGATTGTAGACGTGTTTGGTTACGACTCATTTCATTATATGCATCCTGAACGTAACACAACTACATCTACGTATTTTTCTTCTTTGCACCCTACTTACTTCACACAATTTCGTTATTTTCTCAAATTGGCTGTACCGTTCAGTTACTCCTTGAGCACTACCTCAGCATACACAAACGATTTTCCTAACTTACTCTAGCACAGTGATTTCCATTTGTCTAGAATAAATACTCATATCGATAATGATAGCAGGACGAAACATGCAGTATAAAATGATATCATTCTTTTTCACAGGTTTGCATAAGCTGCTGACTACCTGAAATTACAATATAGATGATTATGAGATACTTTAATGTTTGATTAGTAGTACAGAAGAGATACTACAAAACTTGACGCATCAAAAATGACAGCATTTAACTGTTTAGTGTAAGTTTTCATCACCAATTTATACGCTTTTAAAGTTGAAAAGAGGGGGGATGTTAAAGAGAGAAAACAGAAAAATTAATCAACAGAAGAGTGTTAGCTTGCAAGTTCACATAGCAACTCAAAAAACAAAAGCGGTTACAGTTTATGCGATTAAGATTTGTTCAGTGAGTTGAGATCACTGAATTAGATGACTTATTAATGTAATCAGTATCAAAATTCAGTTACCAAAAGAGTGACATTATATGATCACCTAAATGACACCCATGCAAACATCAAATTCACCATGAATCACTAACATAATACTGATTTTAATTTCCTGGATCTAAATGTAAAAAGAAGGCATGTTCGAAAAGTCCATCTCCAGAAAAGAAACCTGGACTGGACAAAATCTTCACTATAACAGCTTTTGTCCAATAAGCTGTAAACTCGGATTAGTGAAGACTTTGTATGACAGAGCCAGGAAGCTATGTTCAGCGAACAAAGGGGAAGAAGAATGACATTTTGTCGAGAAATGCCTACGAGAAAATGGATACTCTAAGAAATTTATACAGGATGGTAGCAGAGAAAAAGATGAGAAACAAAAACACCCAACTGTAGAAAAGAAAAAAGGTGTTTATTTGTCTCTTACTCAAAGGAGATGCCTGAAAGGAAGCAAATATTCTCATAGTGCAAATACCAGACATTCTGTTGATACCGGACATCTCATACAGATTCCTTCGTCCTTCAAAATATTAAATAGACAAAGGACATCAAATTGACTACAATTTGCCGAAGCGATCGCAATCAAGCGATTTAAACCAGACTTATGCGTACAGAGAGAGAGTGTGATTAACCTCTCACTCCCTTGGTAACAGAATTTTGATTTTGATTAGTCATCTAATTCAGTGATCTCAACTCACTGAACAAATCTTAATCTCATAAACTGTGACCGCTTTTTTTTTTTGATTTGCTCTGTAAACCTGCAAGCTAACACTGTTATGTTGATTAATTTTTCTGTTTTCTGTCTTACCTCTGCAACTTTCGTTCAACTTTAAAAGCGTATAAATTGGTGATGAAAACTTACACTGAACATTTTACTGCATTCATTTTATGCGTCAGATTTATAGTATCTCTTCTCTACCACCATTCAAACATTAAATTATGTTGTTATCAACTATATGAACATTGAAATTTCAGGTAGTCTGCAGATGATGAGAGCCTGTGAAATAAAATGTTATCATATTTTACCGGGAATTTCATCGTGCTTTCTCTATCAAAAATTATCAAAATAATCAAATGTCCCTACAAGATCTTTATTTCCCCTTTGGCACTTTGTTTGATATTTAAGCCAAATCAGTTAAGGTGTGTTCACTTAAATACACATATACTGATGAGTATTCGCATCATTGACAAAACGAATGAAGCAAACATGCATAGAAATATGTAAATATTTTGTTTTTGTGGAAGTATTCTTATAAATCTTGATCGGACTTCATATCAAAAATATGCTCAAATGACTTGAAAACCAGTTGAACACTGAAACATTGATAAACACACGTTGCAGAACATCAAACTAATCTACAGCTAAACATATAATTGATAAGAACCCTAGGACTGCTATCAGTACGGATTATAAGATTTTCTATGAAAGCCCTTAAGGGTGCAATCTGAAATACGCTGAGGTGATAGCCACCCAATGTGTTTTTGTGTGCGAAAACAATCCATTATTACCCTTAGCCTCTTTTGGCGATTCTTATCTAATGATACTCCTTAGAACAGTGTTAATAATTACCATCATTATTATGCCTAAACTCCTTACCATTATGATTGTTTGAATTTGTATCTCATACAAACATTTTGCAGATAAACTGATTTGACAACTGAACTTCTGTGTGATCCAGTTGTTCAAAATAAACAACACATATTCATAACATTTATTCTAATAAATCCCGTAATAACACTCTCAAAGTTAATTTCAAAATAGCTTTTATCTCGAACTGACATCATTTTGAAAACCACTATCCTTGAATCGACTGACGTGATTCCCCTACATAGGGCCGCTAACACCAACTAACACCAACATTGGCTCTTTTCGTGGGCGTGATAGAGGCTTGCAAGGCGAACGACGGTGCACTGAACAGCTCTTTAGTCACGGTTGGTAACTTACTAGTGGTACGTTCTCACTACATTAGTGGCTGGATAGTTGATACATCGTTATAGTCATGTTTGCACACTGATGAAGTATTTCAAACAGGGATCAAGTAGCAGTCCAACCAACCTTGGATTGATGTCGATGTCTGATGAAACGCAAATGGAAGTTAGTCAGACTGATTTACTTGTGTTTTCTGCTGAAATATTGAGTTATGGAAAGATTAATCTAAACTTTACGTATTTCTTTCTTGAATTCCGCTGTTTATGTTTTCATTTCATAACAAGTCTCAGTCAAAAAATGGCGTTCCAAAACAAATATCACTGATTCTCTTCAGTAGTTATGCCGTTGAAATTCAGTAGCTTCATTATTGTAGGTTGAGTTATCAATGAAGTCAGAGCAGTATCGACTTCATCAACAGGCCATACGTCTGCATGGTTTGTGAATACATTACAAACAACTTCCCTCAACTTTACAGTATGCCATTATACCAACAATGAAAAATTACTCATCTACAAAGGTTCAACAGAAATGATATAAACTATGTCAATTTAATTCTCACAGTTCAGTTGAATTCTAAACAAATTATGCGGTATTCACCTACGGAGAAACATCGAAGAAGGGGAACTTATTTCATATGAAAGTACACAAATTTGTGAGGAATTGCATAAATAGTTGGCAAACTGAGCAATATAGTTTTTTTACTTAGAAAGTGCAGTGAGAACCATTTTATGTCTTGTACGTCTCATTTGATCAACTAGTTTATTATTAGATGTCACATTTATGGCGGATATAATGAAACACACAGTAAGTAAATGAAAAATCAAAATATAATCGAAGTAATGAAAGATGCGATAACACTGTACTATGGTTGTTAGGAATAATTAACTATCCGAGTATGTGGTTACTTGAGGATAAGTATCAGTCCAGTGTCGAAATATTCATTCATATAATTCAAAGATCCAAACTCAGAGAAATTTTAATCAACACTGACCGTTGAGTCATTTTGTTTTAGAGAATAAGTGTTTCCTGCAAGCTCCAAAATAAGCAGTCAACAACTGTGATGGTAGTCAGGTAGTCACATGATGACATAACTCGGCGTGAGTATTTAAACAGTTATCTAGTATTTGCCCCATGATAAGCGTACTTTCGAAAACTTGTTCAGTTGAGCTAATCGAAAATTTGTTTCAAAAAAGGAGTCTGCACGCAAAAATTGTACACAGTCATCTATCTGAACTCAGCACATTCATCAATATCCAAATCTTGCTCAACAACCACCTACTGCCTGTTTGTATTCAGATGCGAATGAAACAGAATAACCGTCAGATATTCACGAAATAATCGACTCATGTGACAGTTCATCATAATCTATACAGAGCGGAAATGGAGTAGATCAAACAGTATCATTCAAGCCTACATGCGATGGAGAAATGACTTCCATTATTGGTAAAATTTATTTTAATAAAGTCTCAGTATTATACGATAATATTACTGATGACCACGTTTTGAGGACAATTTGTTACTGCTCATAATCATATCAGGTTGCTCACACAATTTTCTAACCGCGTTTATATAATTCCATTATTTCTCATCGCTTGACTTGATTGGTAGTAGTGTAAAAACAGAAGACAAGGCCAGGCAACAGATCGTTTTATTACCGAAATCAACACGTATTTATACAAATTTCACATACATTATTACAGCCTAGTCAAGTAGACAAACGAGGTCTTCTGATTGCTTGTTTTCGAGTTTCTCGGAAAGTGGAGCCATCAATCTGCGAATCATATTTGCCCACGTTTAAGTTTGGTGTGATTGGTTGTTGAAACAGCCTTGTTCATATTTTCTCACGGCCCATATAAGTGACCTAGACGTTTGAGTAGATTAATGTCAACCAACTGGCTAGCAGGCTGCTCTAACCACAGTAGTATTTTCCATATATCCGGTATGAATGGTGAGTCATTCCTATTGCATGTGCTGAATGTGGACTCGATTGTTTCTCATTGCATCGCCTTCTGTCTTGATACATAAAACTTTCCATCGATTGTAAAACCGCCCAGACTTCTGATCTGTTTCACAGCTTGCAGCTGACTCTTAAACCTGTGTACAGATGCTTCTTTTCACCAAAGATTTTACTTATGTGCGCTTAGAAAACAGAACGCATAGTTTTGCAAAGCTTCCGTCATCACTCTCTCCCCTAACCTTATTACATTGGATTTTAAAACTGACATCTTGTCACATCCTATTGAATGACTGTATGTAGTGAGTCTTATAGCTGAACTATTCTCCAGATTTCTTATCTTATTCGGGTCAAATGGTCTAGATCGTGCTAAGTTTTGTTCTCCGCTAGTCTGACTCACCGCTAATCTCTCTGCCACGATCTGGACTACACCTGACATCCTAGTGCTGCGTTCACAAGTTCACTAATTTCTAGAAAGTTTTAAGCTGGGAAAAAGGAGGAAGCATTGACGAGAGTGTAGCGACCTTACCCAGTAAACCATTCCAATTTCTAGAGGGACTTCAGACCATAAAATCCCTTGAAAATATGCCGACATATACTAACTGATAATACCGAACAGCTGACAACACTGGGCCAGTTATCACTTTAAGTATTACAGAACCTCATTAATACCGAAACTCTGAAGTAGACGAGTGCGTCAAATGACTGAATTATATAGGAGCACTGATGTTGATGCTTGTGTCAAAAGTGGAATCACATTCTTAATGATGAGTGCCATAGATATTCACAATGGTTCATAGAGTAATAAACGCTGTTTTCTTTCACAACCTGATCATGACTGGATTTGTCGCATAAATACTTGCTGCTTGCCTGTGACTAGGCTGGTGCTGACTAAACCCAGAAAGTGATAATAAAACGGTTGACGGTTATATTTCTACTACCGATAGCGTCTCATATCTTCATCCTATTCTCCGTCTTCTCTGGAAACACCTGAAATCATGCCTCCGCTGTCTATTCTCACTACGTTTTCGTTTTCACCTGTTTAACCAACGGTATTTCTGACATTTCATATCGATCGTCTGTGAAAAGTAAACCTTCTAATTTATTTTCGCCATTACAGTGTATGTTCTTCTTCTTACATTACACAGTCTGTCGCATGATACAGTTCCTAACGATCAGGAATATCATCGATGACAGCGGGTAGATATATCTTCCTCTGGCCTTTGGTTCGAAGGCTTCACTGATTTTTCCCTTGTAAATCATTTCACAAATGGCGTCATAATGTAGCTTCTGAATCAATTGTTCTACCTCACTCGGTTTTGTTGAGCCATTGGTCGAATCGCTTCACAACAGACGCTGTTGAAAGTCTTTCCAGTGTGAATGAATTTGAGATGATGAGTTGACTGTCATTGTGGGGTCTGCCGAATGAAGCACTGTGTTGCAATCCGAATCTCGTAAAGCTCAATTTGCATCCATTCGGCCTATTGCAGAAGACGTCCAACATGCAGAGGCTCTTTCAATGCTTCCCCACAGCGACTTTTGAATATTTTGCTTGTGTTGCACACGAGCATGATTCTGAGTCTATACTCAGCATGGTTTAGGCACCAAGTGGCCTCAGTAACACGTTGAAAATGACAGAGTGATGGAAATAACATTGTAATGCATTACAACACTCAGCTATCACTTTTCGTATATACATACTCCTTTTAAACTACATACACTTCTAACCAATACTTCAGATTTTCATCAAACTAGCTGATATCGAACGACTTGTTTGCTGATGTAAATTGCTAATTCCTGTACCTCTATTTGCAGATTTTGTTTACTGCAGCATGTGGAATTAAGAAACAATTGCAAGAATCGTCCTCCAGGTTCATGAAGATATTGGAGTTTTTCAATATATTCGTAACAATTATTGGACTCTTCGCTGCAATATCAATTTGCTTTGATTGAGGAGATGGAGCACAAAACGAAAGACCATAATTTCCACTAATATTCTGAATTCTTAAATTATGTAATATTTTGAACTTAAATTTTACGTAGTAATTCATTTCTCCTTACTAAAGTGTTCTCACAGATTTGTTTAACTTTTCAGTAACATGAAGTGTTCATACGCTTATGATGAAGTTTTAGTTCAGCAAATCTGACTATGCAACTATTTGCTTAGATGAATTTTCGTCAAAACAAGTAGAAAATGTGCTCACTGTATTTCGTCGTTTCTCACGATTAACGCACAACCTCAAACCTGTATAGTATTGATGAATAAGGGGAATAGATTTTCTATTCTACTAAGCAGTTTTGAAGCCCTATGTTTCACTAGGAACCCAAGGGAGCAATAAATAATAATACTCAGCAGTTGGTCATCATGAAGAGCGCAGTTAAGCGAGACAGCAAAGAGTGACGCGTGATGGTAGAAATGTTACGAATGATACGAAAACACTCTGGTTCGGGAGAGGATTCGGCACAGATTAGTTAATGATTTTCCACAAATTAATCCACAAGGAATAGACTAAATGTTATGTTGAAAAATCCAAGAAGGCGTTCATAGGTGATGTGAAAGTTTCATAAGGGTGTTTATATATATCAAACTAGTCTTGACAAAAGAAATTCATCTAGGTGACTGTATATCATTCTATTTAATGAAACACATACGATTGCAAAACCTGCTTTAAGACAACCTCAGAAACTATTTTGTAGAATTTGTATGAGTTCTAATTATAGGGTTCAGTAATTCGGAAGAATGATTGAATATAGTCCAACGATGATTGTTGCGAGTTATCTTTTCAAACTTCTGTCTGAATGGTAGTACCTGAGAGGACTAGTTGCCGTATTATTGGTATTGAAACATCTCTACGCCTTTCTGGAATGCATCATACTAACCCTTTTACAAATATTTGCATCTCACAGCTCCAGCACCCAGACACGGTTTGCTCTTCCCCTACCACGATTCATTTTTAGTTTAGGAAGTACTGTTTTTCTGTTTGATCGAAGGCACCAATTACTGCAAGTACACGAGTAGTTCCACTCATATTTTGTGAGGCAATAATCCGACGTTGCTGATAACCACTGTACCACTGACATATTAGTATTCTCGCTTTCCGTGGCTGTAACAGATACTGGTCTTTTCAGTAGACGGTTGTGGGATATACACAATATTTTAGTGAGGCAGTGTTTCAGATTTCGAGAAGAAAATATTGAAACGTCACCACAACATACGTACAACATACCAACTCTTACAGACATTGTAAAATCCAACAATGCTTTTACAAATGATCTGAAATCTATTAATCCCCAAAGTCATATAGCCCTAATTTTTAGATATAAATCATGGTTGATCACAGCCGTTAGAATGTGTATTACTTGCGATTATCTCTTCATCAAACACAAAAACGATGTGACCATATATAAGTAATTAAGTTATTATGATGCATTAAATGTAATCGGTGAGGTGACAGGAAATATGTGGTTATACGGCGAATAGCAATTGTCGTAGTTCCTGTGAGTTTATTGCCCAAAAACGCACGATATTCTGGTACAAACCAACTGTGTCCAAGAGGTTCTTTTTAAAAATACGTCTATCGTTTCTCGAGAAAGCTTCTCATATTGATCCGTTAGCATATCTATATTGATTCATGATTCTATTTCGGGTGGAGAATATCTCTCATGTGTATATATCGAAGACTTTATTCATAACCATTTCAACACTGTTTAGTCTCTCGTTTTATAACTGATGTCTGTCAAGTTGAATCGTTGCAGTAATCCTTGGTCGCCTAAAATTGAATCATGTTTTCCAAGTTCTATAAAGTCACCATTGAGGAGCTGGGTTTGTCGTGTTGCTGCGTGTTAATGATTCCCTGTCTGGACCTCAACTGCGATTCCTTTGATATTAGACAGTTTTTAGTTACACGCGAACAATCATCATTGTGAGATGTTGTGATGAGATGTTTTCGACGATTGCAGTTAAGATAGCAAAAGGGTTCGCAATATTTACGATAACTTACAGGAAATTGTGATTGTTTATCAATTATAATAGAAGAATTGTTAATACAAATGTTCAACAAATTACACTTCACCAGAAGAAGAATGGGAACACAAAAGATATGAAGTCTCAAAGTCGTGTGACCACAATTGATATATACGCATAAGTCTGGTTTGAATCGTTAGATTACGATCACTTCGGGAAATCGTAGTAAATTTGCTGTCCTTTGTCTATATAATATTTTGAAGGACTTGAAAATCTCTACGAGATGTCCGGTATCAACAATATGTCTGGTATTTGCACTCTGAGACTATTTGCTCGCTTACAGTCACAGGTTTCTTGGAATATGTTCAGAAAATCAGATGTAAGCCCTTCTTTCCGCCCTTCCAATAAACTTGCTCCCGAAAGTGCACGTTAATTCATAAATGCAGTCGGAGTTGACATCAGCTGGGTATTTATCAAGTTTTGAGTGGCTTATAGAAGGGGTGGTGTTGTATAATGTTATTAGTTTTGCTGGCGGGAAGCTTCTTTTTAGTGCACCTCTCAGTCTTTTGTCAATCTTTTGTGACACTGCGTCTCCTTGGAATGGGAGACAAACAAGCACTCTTTTCTTTTCTGCAGTTGGGGTGTTTTTCTTTCTTATCTTTTTCTCTGCTATACTTCCATATAAATCCCTCAGGGTATCCATTTCCTCTTAAGCATTCCTTGATGAAATCTCATTCTTCTTCGACGTTGTTTGGTGAGCATAGCTTCCTGGCCCTGTCGTACAAATTCCTCACAAATCCGCTTTTCTAGCATACGGGACAAAAGCTGATATAGTGAAGATATTCTCCAGTCCAGGATTCTTTTCTATAAATGGACTTTTCGATCATGCCTTCGTTTGCTCATTCTACTTCTATACTTCTACTTCTATAAGCCACTCAAAACTTATAAATACCCAGCTGATGTCAACTCCAACTGCATTTATGAATTAACGTGCACTTTCGGGAGCAAGTACATTGGAAGGGCGGAAAGAAGGGCTTACATCTGATTTTCTGAACATATTCCAAGAAACCTGTGACTGTAAGCGAGCAAATAGTCTCAGAGTGCAAATACCAGACATATTGTTGATACCGGACATCTCGTAGAGATTTTCAAGTCCTTCAAAATATTATATAGACAAAGGACAGCAAATTTACTACGATTTCCCGAAGTGATCGTAATCTAACGATTCAAACCAGACTTATGCGTACGGAAAGAGAGTGTGATTAATCTCTCACTGCCTTGGTAACTGAATTTTAATTTTGATTACACTAATTAGTCATCTAATTCAGTGATCTCAACTCACTGAACAAATCTGAGTTGCTATGTGAACCTACAAGCTAACACTGTTCTGTGTGTCCAAACCGACTGATGTCATTTGCCGATATAGAGCTGCTAACATCATGCCCAGCATTCGCTCTTTTCTTGAGCGTGATACAGGCTAGCAATCCGAGTGATGTTGCACTGAACAGCTCTTTGACTTTAGTTTGAAACATTTTAGCGGTACTTCTTCACCATACTAATGGTTGGATAGTTGATACATCGTTATAGTCATGTTTGCACACTGATGAAGTATTTCCAACAGGCCTGAAGTGGCAGTCCAGCCTGATGAAACGCAAATTGAATTCGGTCGGACTGATTTATTTTTGTTTTCTTCTGAAATACTAAGTGATGCAATGATTAATCAAAACTTTGTGTGTTTCTTTCCTGCATTCTACCACTTATGTTTTCATGTCATAACAAGTCTTAGTCTAAAAAGTCGTTCCAAAACAAATATCAACGAGGCTCTTCAGTAGTTATTTCGTTCATATCCAGTGGCTTCATTATTGTAGGTTGAGTTATCATTGAAGTGAGAGCAGTATCGACTTCATCAACAGGCCATACGTCTGCATGGTTTGTGAATACATTACAAACAACTTCCCCCAACTTAACAGTATGCCATTATACCAACAATGAAAAATTACTCATCTACAAAGGTTCAACAGAAATGATATAAACTATGTCAATTTATTTATCACAGTTCAGTTGATTTCAAACCAAATTATGTAGTGTTCACCTGAGGAAGAATATCCGAGAACTCAATGAGGCAGGACAAGCTCTGTATTTTAAAGGACTTTTTTATTTTATTAATTTTTTTTGATTACAGCTTGATTCCACACCGTATTTTTGGTACAAGTATGGAATTTCCAGCGTGGATATCGGTAGCCCAAATTTTGCAGGTCGACCATAGATATCAGGTGTGCGTCGGAAGAGGGTCAAACCCCGGACCATGTGCATGGTCGGCGAGAGTCCTAACCACTGTGTCACCGACTTAGTTGACCTAATTAGACAAAACAATATAATTTACAAATACCTTGCAATATATGTCGGTTAAGTCAACTATATCGGTAAAACAAGTAGATCGGGGTCGTCAGATTGTCGGACCGTAATTTAGTTAAGGTTGGAATGGTTGACTCCTAGGAGATAATTTAGATAAAAGCTCAGAAGTATTATAGGCAGGTGGAGAGAGAGTCTATTACTGAATCCTTGTTCATCGAGTCTAGACCAACACAGGAATGACTCACATTCATACCGAATATATGGAAAATACTACTATCAATCAAGTCAAGCGATGAAAAATAAAGGAATTATATAAACGCGGTTAGGATGTTGTGTGAATATCTTGGTATGATAATGAGCAGTAATAAATTGGGCTCGAAACGTGATCATCAGGAAATATTACTGCATAACACTGCGAGACGTTATCAAAATAAATTTTGCCCATCATGAAAGTTGTTTCTCAATTCCATGCAGGTTTGAAAGATACTGAAAGATAGATACACTTAGCCACAGTGGAATTACAATCTATCACGCTGCAGTAGTTTTGTTCTTGTATTAAGACGAAATGACTTCCATAATTTGATTCTGCAATTTTTCGGAATTCAAAGTTATGACTGGTAAAAATGACAAGTAGACGAGAACTGCATTCTGGTATAAAAGACTGAAACGCTAACGCATAGCATCCATCACTGTCAGCTTTTCCGTGAACTAGCCTTTTCTAAGTATTTACTGTGAAGCGATAGTTTAAGCGTCGCATCTCATCTGTTCATCACTCCCATAGTTTCTCCCTATATCGCCCTATTTTTGATAAATAAAACTTTCCACCAAGTGTAAAACCTCCCAGACTTCTTTTCTTATTTATTTTACAGCTTCCACATGAGCATTCAACCTAAGCACACACGCATATTTTCAACAAAGACTTTACTAATGTGTGCTTGGAAAACAGAACGGATAGTTTGCACTTAACTGGATTAACCACGTAAAGCGGGATTTCTACTGTGAACAAGTTCTGTGAGGAAAGCCTAATGATGCCACTCAGCTTATTCTAGCCTTTCTAACATCAATTCTCATATTTGTTATCGAAATACTTCGAAATATCAGAGAAATATGATTTCACAGAAAGAAAATTTAGTGTCGGTAGTAAAATGCTTGTTACTCTGACAGGAGTAAACATTTTATTTGATTACACCATAAATGATGTAATCTGAATTAAATTGTCTTGCTCACAACCACATTTCAAAGTTTAACTCAAGTCTGTGAGATCGATGCACAAACATAATCATAGCTGTGAATATCGCACTTTGGTTATAGCAAGCATTTTATTGGCGCATTCGTATTAGGCACACTTTATATTGTTACCACTAGACCTTATCCACACACAGTGTTTTCTATCAGAAATGAATAAATATAAGCAGATGTGTTATAAACATTATTGCACTCGATATACCAAAATACTCAGTCCTACCACTGTACAGCTATACTGTGAGTTCATTACCAATATTTATCATTCATTCAATGAGACGTTGTATTGGAATATGCTGAGGAGACTGTTTGAGATAGTGTTGACAGGCAGATTGATAATAATCAGATGTGTGATAACTGAACTTGAGATTGGAACAGTACTGTAACAGAATTTCGAAAAGTGGCGTTCAAGGCAATGGAGCGAAATTCCGTCTCAGTTTGTGTGTAACTGACTTGAATTTAACCCACAATATACATTCAACTTATGCATCACGTTTTGTATACAACTTTGGGATAAATAACACGTTATGTTCTTCCCTGGGTAAAACTCGGTGTATGGATGATCATATACACCTTTCAGATAGCCATTGACACTCTATTTAGTGAATATACAGTAACGCCGGAGGACACATTCTTATACGCAGTAGATTATTCGGAACTCACTGCAACCACTTCATTGAATGAGATGTGAGATTCGCTTCTCATGTTCTCGTGTGTTTTGTTGAATCACTCTATATATGTAAATAAATTCTATTAGTTCACAGGTTTCAATGTAGTGTTCTTCTGAAAATACGCATTTTTAATTTCCTGGTGCATGTTTAAATAGTACACAGAAACTCATAGATCTGTTTAAGCGCTTATTGTAATATTGTTAAACAATAAGTATTGCATTCTACGCTGTGATTCATTGGACGCCTTATTATTTTCTATCATGCTTTGAACTAAGAATCATTTCGTGCGTTATCTCTTACTGTGTCCAAGTTCACAAGAAGAATTCCAATGTGGAATTGACAAGCTTCATGATGAATGTCACAATGTTCATTACGTGAGACATTAACCTGTCATCCATTCTGAGGAAATGGAGAACATTTCGTTTCTCATTTTTCATAATATATGATGAATATTGTTCTTATGCATTTAATGCCGACGTGGTAAATAAGATTACAGTGCAGGTGTGTGAATTAGTGACAGAATCATAGTTTATCATAAAAATCATAATTCAAGGAGAATTTCATTCACGGGGTTTTATAATCTAGATATCCATTCATCGGGTGACAGTACTTAGTTATGATACTATCAGTGGAAGTTGTTACGATATTAGTAGATTAATTTGTGAAATTACAAGGTTAAAAGACAGGTGGGTGAAAATTATTATTTCATAATTAAGTAAGAGATTATGCTTCACTATTATGATACCTCGATATAATATCTGTGATTTCAGAACACTTTTATATTCTGAACTTGCAGATATACGAGAATGACACTGAGCTTATATCGACGCAAGTTATGAATTAACCAGAGTGCGTTCACTCACCTGAACAATTACGCAACTTATTCAGTTTAAGGCTTCCCGAAGTAGATTGAATAAATATATCTATAAATGTTAGTTTCATCAGATATCTGTTAAACAAGGTTAACAGTAATTGAACTGTGCTTTCACCAACAATTATGTCTTATAAAAAGCATTAGTCAAGCTCAAAAGTTTTTGGATTTCAGTTCGCAAAGCAACTTGTTGCATTTAATCACAATAAAGAAAACTTATCAAAAGGAAATATTCACACGGACTCCTTCGACTTCAATCCACTGATAACCTTTTTATTTACCCACGTAAGTTTTTAATTGTTATTGTAAGACGAAAGTGATTTACGAATATTGTTAATTGTTGTTTACAATTTGAAAACAGTAATACGGGCTTTGGCGATACTGACAGTCACCAACTGTTTAACGAAGCCACATCCTTCCACATTCCTCCGTATACATAAGGTCGATAATTATCACAACCTTGAATAACAGCATCACAATGAGTACAGGGTATGTAAAACACACTTTATGTCCCATAATAAACCTTTGTTTGTATTTCAGAGTCAGCATTGCCTTGTTAATTATTCTGTGAGTTCCCTTATAAATACATTAGTGGATTTTACCAGTACAGTGTTAAATTCCTTCCTAATATGCTTCTGTTGCTATTAATGTCAGCAGTAAACAGATTGCCACTCATTCATACATGCATATTCATCATGAATATGTAAATGACACTGAGGGTGTGTGACATGCTGCTGATTCATTCAAATGCTGACGATTATCAGTCAGTGATGAATTAAAGATGCTCTTTCCTCTCTGTTTGCGAGTAGCTTAAAAATATGCCTCGTACTGTCAATCAGAATACAACTTCTAAATTTCTAATTCATTCACTTTATTTTCTTTTAGATTATGCGGAATCTGTTTATATGCGGCTTTACTGCTAGTTGAGAAGTTGAGGACCATGTTTCTAGTCAACTATCTTATACTGGTATTGGTGGTAAGTCGAAATATGCGTAGACAATTTTGTGGAACTGGCATGTACGACCTCTGTACGTAAATTGTTCCCTAGAATGAATATTGTTATATATCTGAGTTGGTGTCCTTCAGGAAAGCTGACTACAAATATTTTAGTTGCCACTGTTGAAATTCATGGTAAAACAGTGTTCAGGTATCACATAAATCTATAACTTACTGCATCGTCCCTTTCGTTATAAATGATTTGATCATTTACATGTCATGTGTTATTGAAATTTGACTCACTTCCACGATAATGCTGACACTATGAGGTGTCATTCAGAGGGAAGCGACTCTTTCACCAAGAAATATACAACACAAATTGGTCATATTCTCTATTTCTTAATTCATGGTCTAATGACTCCTTATTAATTTTGAGGGAAATGATTTATATCTGAATTGAAGAATTTTAGATAAATGCAATATGCTGCATCGCAAATAAGATAAGCTCGACAATTCAAACAGAATTACTATTGTCGCCTTTCAAATTTGTAGGTAATTTTATTGTTTGAATTTGGCTTCCATCACGACTAGATACCAGTCACAGAATCACTGAATAGTGCAGAGAAGTGGACTACGATTCCTTCATAGTTTGTTATTCTGATTATCTGTCCGATATAATTTCGTGAAGAACTGAACACAAAAAGTAGTCAGAAGTCCACAATTATTTCACCTGAGTAAATAACAAACCGAAAATGAACTTGTCACTTGATAAGAAGACACGTTGGTTATCCTTTGTTTTGTAAAATTAGAATAATATATGTATTATTATTTCAGTTTTCAATCACTTATCCCATTCAGGTTGTTTTACTGTTCGTCGGTGTGGGATATCTGTATAATGGTGTAGTATATCTTGTTATCTCAATTGCTGTAACCCTTGCGATCTCAGCGATAATAATATTTGCTTCCTGGAATTTGAATAATCTGACAACGAAGGGATTCAACGTATTCGCCTCAGTAGCAGCTGTATTTGCCTTCGTGGGATTTGTTCTCCTAATCATCAAGGCGACATCGGAAAGGGTAATTATTTATAAGTAATCTTGTAATTCATTCACTTTCACCTCAGAGACGTCCTTTTAAATTTTAGATAGCTGGTAATATGCATCTTGAATTATAAAATGAAAAACTTGTATGACAAACACAAATATGAGACTGTCTGTTGAAGAGAGTGTTCTGTTTCAGGTGATCTTTTAGATATTTGCCCTGCTTCAAGTGTGCTTATACACTAGTTAATTGAATATTTCCTTGTGGTTGGCTGTTGGTAAGCAGTGAACCTGAGTTGTCCAAATGACAATTTATAATCAGTTCACTTGCATACGATATCCCAGTTAACTTTGATAAAAACAGGTCATCAGTATGCATCAAGTAAAACTTTAGCAAGACAATAATGAATATATTTGCAGTGGACGGTCTTCTACATATAGAATTCTATTAGTCAACTTTTCAATATGGTCATCAATCTACATTCGTTGCCAGCACAGTGCCCTTCTGACTGATGTTAGGTGACTGAAACCAGTCGGCAGAAAGCGCGAAAATCAAGCACAACACTAGAATTCATCCTGTACAACATCTCAGGAATAAACCAGGTCGAAGTCATCTAATTTTGTGCTCCAGATTTTCGCAAAGGAATGGAACGCATTCTTCTCTCCTCTCATATTCAGAATGAATCATTCATTTACCGTCAACATTTCATGTATTCACCTTTGTGAAGTATTTCGGAGTCAATAGTTTCGTCTCATTAGTTCCTTACATATTAACGTGTCATCTTCAAATTTTAACTAGACAATGCGAAATAGAAGGAGTGAGTTGTAAATGATAATCCCTGTGACATTAGTTGAAGGACAAAGTTGTCTTCCCTGAACACCTGACTATGTGGAATAGATTGCAAAAAATCAGAGATAAGTTGAATACATTCCAATTCTCACGTAACTTCGTCAAAAAATTTATTTTTCAGTTCACTCACCAGAGACTCTTCAATAGTCCCAGTCACTCATCCAACATGGTAAATTTTCTTTTCATTCTAGATATTATTCGCAATTCTCGCGGGTGTATTCCTGTGTTGTGCAGCAAGTCTTGTAAGTCTCACACCATTTATACAGTCAAAGGTAATTTTCATTTAGTGAAATATTGATCATGTTGATGTTTGTATTTGACTTCTCCACTTCACACCAAATTCAGTCTTCCTTATGTGTAGTTCACTTTTCTACTAATGGATCAAATTAATGCATTCACACATTGTCTGATGAGTAGTAACCTCCTAAATTCGCTAAGCTACAGTTCTTAGCTCTATTCGAACACATGCACAGCCACAATAAAATGTGTGGCTCAAAATCATGGTAGTTGATATGTGTTATTATATTCCGAGTATCTTGGTCAACCCCTTTTCATCTCTCTTTGTTCACCTGAATTCTCAATTCGCCTATTCATTACCTGCATTCCTTAGTTTCGAGACAAGTATTCAGCGAATTTCAGATATTTTAGATTATTTTGTCATTTCTACAAATGCCTGTCATAATTCGTCGCTGAATCCCATGAACTACAGTCATAGAGATCATAAGTGGTAGTCGGTGGTTGTATTTTATATCTCTGATAAGACCAAACGCTTTATTTTTTGAATAATTTAAATCGCTCTTTTGAATATTTGCAGAGTCACACTTCACAATACCAGGGAATTCTCTTCATTCTCTCAGACTTGTCTTCAAATTCACCTAAGTAGTGGTCCAGAGGTGGCAACCATTTAGAGACATTTTTGCTGATAATCCAATATGTTGTAATCGGATCCCCACGTGGAGTGGTTTTCTGAATACACGATGTTCCGCTGAAAATGTTTTCGCAGAATCATGTAGCCAAATGTATTGTTTGTAGTTAACAAGAGCATGGTTCTGCGCCAGATATCTTTTGGGTTTAAATCACCCTCCTTCTTTGCTTTTAAAAAGTACATTCTATTCACCTAACATTTCCTCACATGGTGATCTGATCATGTCTCTTTGAGATCTACAGCTTTGTTTATGAGGTCAACAAGGATATTTATCCGGCTATGCTATTTTACTGGCCTTCAGTGACATTATTATCTTGACGACTCCTGTTTTCATCGATGGGCTGGTATTCACTAACAGTTTTGTTTCTTGACCAGGCACAGGTGATAGTCGATGCAACAGTTTTTGAACTGCTCTGACCAACATCTCCTCTATTACATCTACTTGATAATGTGTATTCACCCATTACCTCCCACTGGTTGCATCTGCATCAATCTCTCCACTTATGCAGATCTGATTATCTCCTATGGTGTTGTGAGTTATCGCGCACTTGCAGTCTGTTCTGCTACATCCGACAGTGTGCTGTGAAAGGCCGTTTCGCCTTTTGTAGAACACTTCTTCACCACCAATGTTCAGCTTCAGCTTAAGTATCCTTCCATTTGGGTTTCGTAGATCATATTGCGTACTACACCTGATATTTTCATTTTACCATAAAACAGTGATGCTAAAGAATATCTTTGATTTTCTACTGAATTTAAACATATCATATTCATTTATAATTTACGTATTTTGGTTTGTTTTAGATTTTGTTCTGTGTGGTTTGTGGACTCAGAAAACGTTTTCGAAAAACAAGATCCATGTTCGAGAAGCTGTTGGACCTTTTAAATATATACGTAGCGGTTATTTCAATGTTCGCAGCAATATCAATTTGCTTTGCTTGAGAAGGAAAGGAAGTCTTTATGCAGAGTGTATACTTTGCATTCATCTACATCTTCTCTAATATGTAATTTATTCCTATTCATGTTAACATATTATTCTTATGTTGATAAAGCATTAATAGAATACGTTCAAACATTGTCTACTCCAATCGCCAAAAGATCAGCATGAAGATCGTAGTTTAACGAAAAATCAACGACTGAAATGTGATGGTATAAATATAACAGCTAATACCGAAACACTCTGATCATTTGTAGTGTTTGGATGAAGAATCGAGAAGTTTGTATTAATGCCTTCGCACTTATCTACAGTAACATACTGGCAGAAAAATTACCTCGTAATATGCATGTAATAGATTAGAAGTGCTCTAAAATTTTTAAACACCGTAACCTAAATGTCACGAATTCGTATGTTTAAGCGAAACGTAGACGTGATCAGTCGAAGCTGGTGGAATGTGTGCTCTCTCTGTTTACGTCCATGTCAAACTACAACACACTTGCATATTGTGCGATGTGTCGATTAGTCAAAGATTTCTGACAAATAGTTATCAACTAAACCATACACCGTTTCATTTCTCAGTTTCAACAAACGCACACAGTGATTTCGTTATGATTACCATTTCTAGCAATAAAACATACTGCCAATCAGAACATTAGTTCTTGTAAACTGAATTCCTCTTATGTTCTTTCAATGTTTTCTGTTTTACTCTGTTGAGTATTGAGTAAAGCGCTTGTTTCAGTTTGAGATCTGTATTTACTCCGATTGAATTCAGTATTCTGGCCATTATTCTTCAACTATACATCAAAGAATAATGACAAAATGGTCAGTTTCGATATAAATGATCTTCAGACTAACATATCCATCAACATGGTGTTGAAAGCGGTTTGAAGAGAAAGAAATTCTCATCGCGAACTTAGAAGTAGTACAAAGCTTCCCATTGCGAAATTTATTTTAGGAATTCAGTTATGCCTCACATTTACTGATTTTAAATTCCATGACATATATATTCCATAATATAAAAACAAACAGATGGTGTAGCAATGAGATCAGCAATATCTCCTATCCTAGTAGATATCTTTAAGGATAGCTGGGAACGTATGGCTCTTAATACACTTCAGCCTACTCCAAAAATATGGTGAAGGTATGAAGATGGCACTTTCACATTGTCATGAGCAGAACATAACTCTGTGGTGAGAGTAGCCTGCTAGCCAATTGGTTGACATTAATCTACTCCAGTGTCTAGGTCACTTATATGGGCCGTGAGAAAATATGAACAAGGCTGTTTCAACAACCAATCACACCAAACTTAAACGTGGGCAAATATGATTCGCAGATTGATGGCTCCACTTTCCGAGGAACTCGAAAACAAGCAATCAGAAGACCTCGTTTGTCTACTTGACTAGGCTGTAATAATGTATGTGAAATTTATATAAATACGTGTTGATTTCGTAATAAAACGATCTGTTGCCTGGCCCTTGTCTTCTGTTGTTATACCTCCAGTTTCTTCACACATTAACTCGCTAGTAAATGGAATAAAAATTCACATTTGTGTTGGAAAATGAACAAGGTGTATAAGGTATGCTAGATTGTAAAACAAAACGAATACAAGTAGGTAAGCCGTACACCTGCGTTTACAAAAAGCCAACTCATTCTAACATATATTTAGACTTTAATTCGTCTCATCCGTTAACCGTTACAGCAGGCATGGTTAAGTGTCTAACATACAGAAAAATAGGAAAAAGTAGCACGACATAAAAACTACATGATGAAATAAAAACGATTCAAGAAGAGTTGGTGTTAAATAACTGTTTTATAATATTCAATAGAAAGGCCAGAAAAGGTTAAAAGCAAAATGAAAAAAAAATCGATAAAGAAGAGAAAACGAAATTTGCAGAATAAATTGATATCATTCTATTTCACAGGTTCTCATCAGCTGCAGAATACCTGAAATTACAATTGCTATATAGTTGATTATAACACACTTTAATGTTTGGGTGGTAGTAGAGAAGAGATTTTATAAAATTGACGCATCCAAAATGAAAGAATTACAATGTTTCGTTTAAGTTTTCATCATCAAATTACATGCGTTTAAAGTTGAAAAGAGGAGGCAGGGGTGAGACAGAAAACAGAAAAAAATTAATCAACAGAACAGTAAATGAAAAATCCCCATATTGAAATCAAAACAAGATTTTGAGCGAACAATTGTTTTCGATAACTTCTTCTTCAGGCTCTACAGTTATAAATCCATGAATAATAGAGTACATATAGCCAGTAAAGGCAAATGAAAATAATATCAGAAACTGTATTGGGGTGCATGTGTAAGTTGAGGCGATAGTCCATTAGTTAGCATAGTCAATTAAATGTGTATAGGGTGTTTAGTCAGAAAAATGTGATGAAGTGTGAATGAACAATTAGGCGATATAGTGTAGTTTTATAGTTAACAGAATACAAGTGTCCTTGGGGTGAGAAAATGCGATAACCACAAAATACATGTAGAGACACGTTAAAAAATGAGGCACTGGATATGAGGGCTGACCGATAATGTCTAATGATAAAATAAAGGGGCTAAATTGTAAATTGTAATAAAATGCTACAGAATTGGTAGGTTTAGTATAAAATCATAAAGGTTGACAAAGTAAGGGTAACAATGAGGTGAAATAAACTGGTTGGAGAAATGGATAATAAAGACATGATATCACAAAATAATAATAATGATAATAATAGTACGAAAAGATTATGATCCTGGTGACCTTATAGTGGGCCAGGGTAGACAAAGAGAGTGAATAAGTTTTTTCTGTACACATAGATCTGGTCTTTCTCTATTAATCTCTAAAGCCTCAGCTATGGCTAGGAGGCGTAATCGTGTGCCTTTGGGGAGATTGTTCGGTACCCGATACGCAACTGTAAATGACTCATCTACTTTGATGCTGTGTTCGCTATCCACTAGATGAGACAGAATTGCACTATTAATTGATTTGGTTGTTCTTTTCCCAAGCCAAACAGGAATATGTTCACGAGTGCGTAGAGATAAATTCCTCTGGGTACGACCTATATAACTAGCTCCACAGGAGCAGCTAAATTTATATACACACATTGATGTCGCCATTTTGGGCAATCTATCTTTAATGCACGGTGTCAATATCGGTTTGGTTGAGAAACTGACATACAGTTTTGCGGCACTAAAAGTTCTTTCAATTGATCTTGTTAATCTACGGTTTAATATATCACTGGCTATATCACCTTTGAATTGTACATTTAAGTAAAGCTTTTTCTTACTTACTGCGTCTCGCTTGGTATTATGTGTAGTTTCGTAGATATACTTCTTTACGAAGTTGGTAGGGTAGTCATTTTGTAGCAAGGCGTTTGTAAGATTTTTTATTTCATCTTCAATACAATCCTCGGTACATATGCGTCTAATTCTATGACTAAGACAGCGAATTAGGTTGCGCTTATATTGTATAGGTATGAAGCTATGGAAGTGGGTGTATTGTCCGTTCCACGTGGCTTTCCTATAGATGTTTCTTTTCAAGGTACCGTCTGATCTTTTTGTGAGAAGGACATCGAGAAATGGAATACTACCTTGTAGTTCCTCTTCACAAGTGAATTTAATAGCTGGGTGTACCTTATTGAAGACTTGCAGCAGATGTTGTTTATCCAAATTATTGTTACAAATGATAAAGGTGTCGTCAACATATCGACAATAATAATCGAGTTGGTTTAGTATCTCTTTTAAAGGACCATTTTCCAATTTGGATAGAAATATGTCGGCTAATAAGGAACCAAGGGGAGAGCCCATAGCAACCCCATCTATTTGGCGGTAGTACTCTTTATTAAATACAAATTGGACATTCATAGTGCATTTTAGTAATAACTCTTTCAATTTTCTTGGTGTGATTCCAATTTCTATATTCTTTTCTACGAGTTGTTCACATATGTAGTCGACAGTTTCTACAAGGGGGACGTTGGTAAATAGTGATGTTACGTCCAGCGATAACATGGTTTTTTCTGTTATTTTCATATCTTTAATATTTTCAACAAAGTGAATGTCCAATTTGTATTTAATAAAGAGTACTACCGCCAAATAGATGGGGTTGCTATGGGCTCTCCCCTTGGTTCCTTATTAGCCGACATATTTCTATCCAAATTGGAAAATGGTCCTTTAAAAGAGATACTAAACCAACTCGATTATTATTGTCGATATGTTGACGACACCTTTATCATTTGTAACAATAATTTGGATAAACAACATCTGCTGCAAGTCTTCAATAAGGTACACCCAGCTATTAAATTCACTTGTGAAGAGGAACTACAAGGTAGTATTCCATTTCTCGATGTCCTTCTCACAAAAAGATCAGACGGTACCTTGAAAAGAAACATCTATAGGAAAGCCACGTGGAACGGACAATACACCCACTTCCATAGCTTCATACCTATACAATATAAGCGCAACCTAATTCGCTGTCTTAGTCATAGAATTAGACGCATATGTACCGAGGATTGTATTGAAGATGAAATAAAAAATCTTACAAACGCCTTGCTACAAAATGACTACCCTACCAACTTCGTAAAGAAGTATATCTACGAAACTACACATAATACCAAGCGAGACGCAGTAAGTAAGAAAAAGCTTTACTTAAATGTACAATTCAAAGGTGATATAGCCAGTGATATATTAAACCGTAGATTAACAAGATCAATTGAAAGAACTTTTAGTGCCGCAAAACTGTATGTCAGTTTCTCAACCAAACCGATATTGACACCGTGCATTAAAGATAGATTGCCCAAAATGGCGACATCAATGTGTGTATATAAATTTAGCTGCTCCTGTGGAGCTAGTTATATAGGTCGTACCCAGAGGAATTTATCTCTACGCACTCGTGAACATATTCCTGTTTGGCTTGGGAAAAGAACAACCAAATCAATTAATAGTGCAATTCTGTCTCATCTAGTGGATAGCGAACACAGCATCAAAGTAGATGAGTCATTTACAGTTGCGTATCGGGTACCGAACAATCTCCCCAAAGGCACACGATTACGCCTCCTAGCCATAGCTGAGGCTTTAGAGATTAATAGAGAAAGACCAGATCTATGTGTACAGAAAAAACTTATTCACTCTCTTTGTCTACCCTGGCCCACTATAAGGTCACCAGGATCATAATCTTTTCGTACTATTATTATCATTATTATTATTTTGTGATATCATGTCTTTATTATCCATTTCTCCACCCAGTTTATTTCACCTCATTGTTACCCTTACTTTGTCAACCTTTATGATTTTATACTAAACCTACCAATTCTGTAGCATTTTATTACAATTTACAATTTAGCCCCTTTATTTTATCATTAGACATTATCGGTCAGCCCTCATATCCAGTGCCTCATTTTTTAACGTGTCTTTACATGTATTTTGTGGTTATCGCATTTTCTCACCCCAAGGACACTTGTATTCTGTTAACTATAAAACTACACTATATCACCTAATTGTTCATTCACACTTCATCACATTTTTCTGACTAAACACCCTATACACATTTAATTGACTATGCTAACTAATGGACTATCACCTCAACTTACACATGCACCCCAATACAGTTTCTGATATTATTTTCATTTGCCTTTACTGGCTATATGTACTCTATTATTCATGGATTTATAACTGTAGAGCCTGAAGAAGAAGTTATCGAAAACAATTGTTCGCTCAAAATCTTGTTTTGATTTCAATATGGGGATTTTTCATTTACTGAAATCTTGTGAGCATCCCGTTGCACTGAAGGCACTCAACGAGTATCTGAAGTATAGTGCAAAGCTCGCTGAAGCGAAAACTAATGTGGATTTTATCCGAAACTGTATTGAGAATAACCAATATCCTAAATCATTCTCTAAATCTCTTCGTCGATGTAAAGTGCGCCCAAACACGAAATCTCTCAAGCGATTCGCTCTTAATCAGATTGAATCTCTCCAAGGACATATTAGCACATTAGAAAGAAATATTCCACAGAGACAGTATGCTGTCGATGAACTCCCCACACATTTAAAGGAATTATTCTTAAAATACGTCCACGATGTTTCTAAAACTAGAGAAACTAAAAAAAGAATCCAGCTTACAAAAGGATTAGATACGGAAATACCAGAATCTCACTTTCCCAAGGACCCTGAAAGGTACGTCTTCAACTTTTCCAGTGTGACTTTAGATAAGACTGCTATGGAAGTGTTGTCACTAGGCCCTAAATTTTGTGATAAAAGAGTTAATATTGACCAATTACATACAGAAGTACAGTTTGAAAACCTCTTCATTCAGACACTTGACCTAACGCCGTCCTCCCAACATGAGTTAGACAGATTTAAAAGTACCTTGGTTGATTGTTGTTACCAATACAATAATGCCAAGATTGACAAGAAAAGTATATTAACTAAAAAGCATAGAGAATGCCTCAGAAAACTAATGTCGGATGACAGCATTATTATCACAAAACCAGACAAGGGATCAGGTACAGTAATTTTAAACAAACGCGACTATATTGATAAGATGAACGCCATACTGGAAGACCGTTCCAAGTTTCAAAAGTTAGGTAATAGTAAAGATTCGAATGAAGCAACAGAACGTCAGTTTGTTAAAACTTTGAAGTCTCTAAAAAATGAAAATCTAATTGATAGTTCCATCTTTGACGCTATTAAGCCCACCGGAACTCATACACCTAGACTTTATGGCTTACCCAAGATACATAAGCAGGGAATCCCCCTACGACCAATCCTAGACATGTCGAACTCACCCTTCCATTTAACTGCCAAATGGTTGGTAAAACTGTTAGAACCGTTACACCGCCAGTTGGTCAAATATAGTGTAAAAGATGTCTTTAACTTTGTTGAAAATATTAAAGATATGAAAATAACAGAAAAAACCATGTTATCGCTGGACGTAACATCACTATTTACCAACGTCCCCCTTGTAGAAACTGTCGACTACATATGTGAACAACTCGTAGAAAAGAATATAGAAATTGGAATCACACCAAGAAAATTGAAAGAGTTATTACTAAAATGCACTATGAATGTCCAATTTGTATTTAATAAAGAGTACTACCGCCAAATAGATGGGGTTGCTATGGGCTCTCCCCTTGGTTCCTTATTAGCCGACATATTTCTATCCAAATTGGAAAATGGTCCTTTAAAAGAGATACTAAACCAACTCGATTATTATTGTCGATATGTTGACGACACCTTTATCATTTGTAACAATAATTTGGATAAACAACATCTGCTGCAAGTCTTCAATAAGGTACACCCAGCTATTAAATTCACTTGTGAAGAGGAACTACAAGGTAGTATTCCATTTCTCGATGTTCTTCTCACAAAAAGATCAGACGGTACCTTGAAAAGAAACATCTATAGGAAAGCGACGTGGAACGGACAATACACCCACTTCCATAGCTTCATACCTATACAATATAAGCGCAACCTAATTCGCTGTCTTAGTCATAGAATTAGACGCATATGTACCGAGGATTGTATTGAAGATGAAATAAAAAATCTTACAAACGCCTTGCTACAAAATGACTACCCTACCAACTTTGTAAAGAAGTATATCTACGAAACTACACATAATACCAAGCGAGACACAGTAAGTAAGAAAAAGCTTTACTTAAATGTACAATTCAAAGGTGATATAGCCAGTGATATATTAAACCGTAGATTAACAAGATCAATTGAAAGAACTTTTAGTGCCGCAAAACTGTATGTCAGTTTCTCAACCAAACCGATATTGACACCGTGCATTAAAGATAGATTGCCCAAAATGGCGACATCAATGTGTGTATATAAATTTAGCTGCTCCTGTGGAGCTAGTTATATAGGTCGTACCCAGAGGAATTTATCTCTACGCACTCGTGAACATATTCCTGTTTGGCTTGGGAAAAGAACAACCAAATCAATTAATAGTGCAATTCTGTCTCATCTAGTGGATAGCGAACACAGCATCAAAGTAGATGAGTCATTTACAGTTGCGTATCGGGTACCGAACAATCTCCCCAAAGGCACACGATTACGCCTCCTAGCCATAGCTGAGGCTTTAGAGATTAATAGAGAAAGACCAGATCTATGTGTACAGAAAAAACTTATTCACTCTCTTTGTCTACCCTGGCCCACTATAAGGTCACCAGGATCATAATCTTTTCGTACTATTATTATCATTATTATTATTTTGTGATATCATGTCTTTATTATCCATTTCTCCAACCAGTTTATTTCACCTCATTGTTACCCTTACTTTGTCAACCTTTATGATTTTATACTAAACCTACCAATTCTGTAGCATTTTATTACAATTTACAATTTAGCCCCTTTATTTTATCATTAGACATTATCGGTCAGCCCTCATATCCAGTGCCTCATTTTTTAACGTGTCTTTACATGTATTTTGTGGTTATCGCATTTTCTCACCCCAAGGACACTTGTATTCTGTTAACTATAAAACTACACTATATCACCTAATTGTTCATTCACACTTCATCACATTTTTCTGACTAAACACCCTATACACATTTAATTGACTATGCTAACTAATGGACTATCACCTCAACTTACACATGCACCCCAATACAGTTTCTGATATTATTTTCATTTGCCTTTACTGGCTATATGTACTCTATTATTCATGGATTTATAACTGTAGAGCCTGAAGAAGAAGTTATCGAAAACAATTGTTCGCTCAAAATCTTGTTTTGATTTCAATATGGGGATTTTTCATTTACTGTTCTGTTGATTAATTTTTTTTTGTTTTCTCTCTCATCCCTGCCTCCTCTTTTCAACTTTAAACGCATGTAATTTGATGATGAAAACTTAAACGAAACATTGTAATTCTTTCATTTTGGATGCGTCAATTTTATAAAATCTCTTCTCTACTACCACCCAAACATTAAAGTGTGTTATAATCAACTATATAGCAATTGTAATTTCAGGTATTCTGCAGCTGATGAGAATCTGTGAAATATAATGATATCATTTTACACTGCAAATTTCGTTTTCTCTTTGTTATCGATTTTTTTTTCATTTTGCTTTTAACCTTTTCTGGCCTTTCTATTGAATATTATAAAACAGTTATTTAACACCAACTCTTCTTGAATCGTTTTTATTTCATCATGTAGTTTTTATGTCGTGCTACTTTTTCCTATTTTTCTGTATGTTATACACTTAACCATGCCTGCTGTAACGGTTAACGGATGAGACGAATTAAAGTCTAAATATATGTTAAAATGAGTTGGCTTTTTGTAAACGCAGGTGTACGCTTTACCTACTTGTATTTGTTTTGTTTTACAATCTAGCATACCTTATACACCTTGTTCATTTTCCAACACAAATGTGAATTTTTATTCCGTTTACTAGCGAGTGAGTGTGTGAAGAAACTGGAGGTATAACAACAGAAGACAAAGGCCAGGGAACAGATCGTTTTATTACGAAAATCAACACGTATTTATATAAATTTCACATACATTATTACAGCCTAGTCAAGTAGACAAACGAGGTCTTCTGATTGCTTGTTTTCGAGTTCCTCGGAAAGTGGAGCCATCAATCTACGAATCATATTTGCCCACGTTTAAGTTTGGTGTGATTAGTTGTTAAAACAGCCTTGTTCATATTTTCTCACGGCCCATATAAGTGACCTAGACACTGGAGTAGATTAATGTCAACCAATTGGCTAGCAGGCTACTCTCACCACAGAGTTATGTTCTGCTCATGACAATGTGAAAGTGCCATCTTCATACCTTCACCATATTTTTGGAGTAGGCTGAAGTGTATTAAGAGCCATACGTTCCCAGCTATCCTTAAAGATATCTACTGACATAGGAGATATTGGTGATCTCATTGCTACACCATCTGTTTGTTTTTATATTATGGAATATATATTTCATGGAATTTAAAGTCAGTAAATGTGAGGCATAACTGAATTCCTAAAATAATTTTTGCAATGGGAAGCTTTGTACTACTTCTAAGTTCGCGATGAGAATTTATTTCTCTTCAAGTCGCTTTCAACACCATGTTGATGGATATGTTAGTCTGAAGATCATTTATATCGAAACTGACCATTTTTTCATTATTCTTTGATTTATTGTTGAAGAATAAAGGCCAGAATAGTGAATTCAATCGGAGTTAATACAGATATCAAACTGAAACAATCGGTTTGCTCAATACTCAACAGAGTAAAACAGAAAACATTGAAAGAACATAAGAGGAATTCAGTTTACAAGAACTAATGTTCTGATTGGCAGTATGTTTTATTGCTAGAAATGGTAATCATAACGAAACCACTGTGTGCGTTTGTTGAAACTGAGAAATGAAACGGTGTATGGTTTAGTTGATAACTATTTGTCAGAAATCTTTGACTAATCGACACATCGCACAATATGCAAGTGTGTTGTAGTTTGATTTTATAAAATTGACGCATCCAAAATGAAAGAATTACAATGTTTCGTTTAAGTTTTCATCATCAAATTACATGCGTTTAAAGTTGAAAAGAGGAGGCAGGGGTGAGACAGAAAACAGAAAAAAATTAATCAACAGAACAGTGTTAGCTTGTAGGTTAGGTTCACATAGCAACTCAAAAAACAAAAGCCGTTACAGTTTATGCGATTAAGATTTGTTCAGTGAGTTGAGATCACTGAATTAGATGACAAATAAATGTAATCAGAATCGAAATTCAGTTACCAAGGGAGTGAGAGTTTAATCACACTCTCTTTCTGTAAGCATAAGTCTGGTTTAAATCGTTTGTTTGAGATCGCTTCGGAAAATCGTAATGAATTTGCTGTCTTTTGCCTATTTAATTTTTTGAAGGACTTGGAAATCTCTACGAGGTGTCCGGTATCATTAATATATCTGGTAATTGCCCTCTGAGACTATTTGCTCGCTTTCAGCCACAGGTTTCTCGGAATATGTTCAGAAAACTGGATAGAAACCCTTCTTCCCGTCCTTCCAATGTGCTTGCCCCCAAAAGTGCACGCAAATTCATTAACGCAGTTGGAGGTGACCTCAGCAGGGTATTTATTCAGTTTTGAGTGGCTTATAGAAGGGGTGGTGTTGTATAATGTTATTAGTTTTTCTGAAAGGAAACTTCAATTTATTGCAACCGTCAGTCTTCCTTCAATCCTTTGTGACACTGCATCTCTTTTGAAAGGGAGACAAACAATTATTTTTTTCTTTTCTACAGTTGGGTGTTTATCTTTCTCATCATTTCCTCTCCTTTACTTCTGTGTAAATCCCTTGGATTATCCATTTTCTCGTAGGCATTTCTCGACGAAATCTAATTCTTCTTTGACCTTGTTTGTTGAGCATAGCTTCCCGGCTCTGTCGGAGAAAGTCCTCACTAATCCGAGTTTATAGCTAATGGGACAAAAGCTGTTAAAGTGAAGATATCATCCAGTCAAGGTTTCTTTACTATAAATGGACTTTTCGATAGTGTTTTCGTTTCCTCTTTTTACAGTTAGATCCAGGAAACTGAAATGGCTATTCTGTTCAAACGATTTAAACCAGATTTATTCTTACAGAAAGATAGTGTGATTAAACTCTCACTCCCTTGGTAACTGAATTTCGATTTTGACTACATTAATTTGTCATCGCATTCAGTGAGCTAAACTCACTGAACAAATCCCAATCTCAAAAACTGTAACCGCTTTTGTTTTTTGAGTTGCTATGTGAACCTAACCTACAAGCTAACACTGTTCTGTTAATCAGTATTTTCTGTTTTCTGTCCTACCCCTCCACCCTCTTTTCTACTAATAATCATAACATAATGAATGAAAGGCATCATAAGTAAATTCGCCATATATGGATGGGACATCTGAGGACCTACCTAAGTAGAAGTCTGAATAAAGCAGGACTTGGAGTGGCATTCAAACCTACAAACTCACCCAGGGATGAGCTCTCCAGGCTAAAGGATCCAATACTCCAATTTAAACAAAATAATATTATTTTGTCTTCTGTTTTACCCTCTTTTCAACTTCAAAAGCGTATAAATTGATGATGAACACTGATAATTGTTATGAAGTCTTTTTGGATGAATCAATTTTATAGTATCTCTTCTCTACTATCACTCAACAATAGAAGTATGTTATTATCATCTATATAACAAATGTAATTCCGGGTAGTCTGAAGCTGATGAGAACCTGTGAAATAGAATGATATCATTTTATACTGCAAATTTCGTCTTCCTCTCTTTATCGAATTTTATCGAGGGAACCAATTGTACAAAATTCAAATAATGGCGAGACTAATAATGATAACATAATTTATATAAGACACCTACAGCAGTTTTACCGTATATAGGTGCGACATCTGAGACTCTTTTTGCACGTTGAATTCTGAATTAACAGGCATTAGGTTGGCATTCGAATCTACGGTATCTACAAAATACCTTTCAATGACTGTGAGTGAGGTCAACATCATAAGTCAAACTAGTAGATCAAGCGGGAGTAGTGAGGTTATCAGAACAAAGGAATTTAGTGGCTAACGTCGGAATGATTGCTACAACGGAGACAATTAATTTAGAAAAGAACTCAGTAATCACACTGTAAGCATTAAGACTCAACCGCACAATAGGGTGGGACAGAATAAAAATTCTAAGAAGTAATATAGGTAGATGGAGAAAGAGACTGATTACGGAATCCTGGTTCATGGGGTCTACACCTAACAAATGGAATACAATTGACTTAAAGCAAATAGCAGAGATATGGTAGATATTAATAATAGAAGTATAAACCTTGGGCACTGTCGTAGAGTATAACTCCCTTATAGATAATATTTCATTTTGATATTGATATTACCGTATAACACTGTGTGATTTATCAAAATAAAACATGATCTATAATGAAGATATTATTTCGATAGGGAAAGAAAGAAGAGATTTGCAGCAAAAATTGATTTCATTCTATTTCAAAGGTTCTCATCAGCTGCAAACTAACTGAAAGTAGAGGATATTCTTACCAGTCCAATCAGAGGAAGATAATAAATAATCTAAAAATTCTATTTCAGTTCACGGACATTATAAAATTCTAACAAGTTATTTATTATTACTATAAAAAACACCTTATTTCCCATATGATTGTACTTGATTGATAACGCATATGTTATTACTGCATGCACATTATCTTGATTTTATTCAAATGCCTAGTCAACTTTATTCATGTATATAAATGAAGTTGTGTGAGTGCCTTGAAATGATAATAAGCAATAATTTGTACACGAAACATCATCAGTCAATATATTTGTGTCTAACACTGTGTGATCAATCAAAATGAAATCTTATGCATAATGGAGTTACAATCTACCACAGTCCCGAAGTTAATCTTTATAGAAATGTGTTCTTGTTAAAATTAGATCTCCGGTTCACATTACACTCAAGCGAATGCCTTCACCATGAGCCCACTAACGAAATCGAATAAAGCTACTTTTGTTGTTCCACCAAGTAATAGTTCGCAACTCGCATATACCACAGATTATTTGCCTAGTTTCTTAAAAGCATATTAGTAACAAATATAATTAGACTCCGAACAAACCAATATCACTCTCAGCTTTGAATTTTATCTCATCTCACTTACTTAAAAACCTTTACGCCACATTGAATTATACTTGAAAAAAAGACACTTAAAATAGAAAAGAAGTAGATAAAATCAAAATATTTTCACTGCGATCACGTTTCAAAAACATACTTGATTTGGTTATTATTGTACTTTGGACATGATAAAAATTTTAATGACACATTTGTATTATGCTAATTGTTTTTGCTTTTATAGTCAAGACTTTGCATTGATTTATATGAGCAGATGTAATATAAATATTCTTGTAGTCAATCTATGAAATTATTCGTAGAAAACATTTAACTACAGTTATCAGGTAAGAAATGAAGGCGACCAACAAATAAATATTTAATGCCTGGTGTTCGTCGTTTGCAGTTTTCAATTTCCTATCACTTCACACTGTTCCTGCAAGCTACTCGGTCTTCACAACAAAGTCGAAAATCCTGTCGTCCTTATATTTAAACAGAAGCATGTTTAGTACATGGTGGGTAATACACATATTGTGTTTCACAATAACCTTTGTTTAAAATCTAGGTACAACATTCGTGCCTGTATTTCTCTGTAAAATTCATTTTTAAGCTCACAGAATCATGTGTCAATACTTCAACGTACCTCGACGATTTCTAACACGCCTCAATTACTGATGTCGTATTCCATAAATTTCATCATCACTGAGCACTATATTTATTCAAAATTACAACTGTTTACCATCGATATGATGCTGATGGTACTAAATACGTTTCTGTACCATCCACACACATCGTGTTTATCTGATAAACTTGAAGTTAAATGGACTGGATATTGTTATATTTCTGATTCACCAAGCTTAAGAAACACTGACTACCAAGATTTCAATCGTTGTTGACAAGATTTATGCTACAATAATCAATAACCAATAATCTACGTCAAGAACTTTCTGTATTATCTATATCCATAGTAATTATCCGTTCATTTTTAATTCGAGGAGTGAATTGATTCTTCGCATGTTTGGTACACTGAATATGTGTCACGCATCTGGGATGTTCACTTTTGCAGTGGAGCAAATTTTCTAATGAGGAGAAGGACTCACACCTATCTTCCTCAAGTCGTGTTCACCTGAACGGAGCTGAACTCACTATTTCACAGTATATGTCAGTGAAATGTTACACTTCCACAAATCCATTGAATAATCTATGCGGATTCCGTTTATCAGGAAAACGTTCTCAGGTTCTGCGGGTATGACACTAAGTAGAGCTCCTCTCTCACTGGGAAGTATACAAAACAAATTGATCAGGTTCTTGATTACTCGATTATTACTTAGTCATACTGAAAGAAGAAGGCTCCAGTACACATGAAATATTTCAAAGAAATACAATATATTCGTTTGGGAACGGGATATGCTGACTTACTCAAACAAAATTGTCATAATCATGTTGTAAGGATTTCTCCCCGTGTCTTCGTAGCTAGCCGTTATCATTTACAGCATCACTGAAAATCAAACTCATTGTAGTCTGAGACTGTTCACCAGTGAGTCATGGTTAACATTAATTCTCTTTAAGGCATCAGATCGCGAAGTAATCCATATCACTACTTGTTACATCTAGTGTTTTAGTAAATTGTGAAGTCAAACAGGAATCCTCTTCTTCCTTGATTTTCTAATCTTCTCCTATCGTAAAACGAGAATGTTAAAATTATATTTTTTCAAATTCCACTTATTTCTCTACCCAGTTCGTTTCATTGTGTGCTGGTGTTCGATTATTGTACAATGACTTATATCATTCGGATAACAGCAGTGATCTCAGGTATTGTAATTGATCTTTGTTGGAAGTTGAGTAATTTGACAGCAAATAGATTAATCATATTCTCGACGATAGCATCTGTACTCGCCTTTTCGGGATTCATTCTGCTTTACTTTCGAGATAGAGTGAGTAGTAATTGATACATTCTCTAGCATATAAATACCATTATTCCCTTATTTCAGTTAGGGCACCCCTGGAAAACCTGAGAGTACGGACAGGTTTTTCATCCTTACAAAACTAATACCTGAAAATGTAAAATTATTATGTGAATGAACAGGCAATTAGATAATCTGAAGTATCCATATTGAGTCGATATTAGTGAGGGAAAATCAAAATTATGTGAACTTCCTGGCGAAATAGTGAGCAGAAACGAAATTCAGAGATCTAGTTTTTGCGGACATTATTCCAGGAGTGTAGATGGCCATATATCACTGCGAGTATGTTAATAATGCATTTGTCACATTGCTTAAATATGTACAATGTATGTATTATCTTTGGAGCAAAATGGAGGTCGCCCACTTAAAAATAGATTAATAGATTAAAATAGATTATCTATGCAACCAGTTCAAATTTCTGGATAAATGTGTACACCGAGGAACTGATCACATATTTGAATCAAATGTTTATGGTGAAGTGTCTCCGATAGGTCGATTATCAAGTTGTTTCCTCCATAGGTTGCAATTGGAGTCCGGTTGAAACGCTGTTCAGAAAAGAGACAACTTCATGTAGAGGAAGTAATAATGATGAAGTCTTCGGAAATACCAAACAGATTCCGATGGGGAACAGATACCTGCCTGAGCATATATTTTCACTGCGACTCTCTCCTCTAGAGGTTTGCACCATTTTGTCCATAAATTAACTCTGACCATTCACTCAGTTACTTAATGACTCTAATCCGCTCCTTCTGTTTCATTATGATGCCAAGATTAGTTGAGTAACCTCTCAGTTACAAAAGATTTGAAGTACCTTCTACACTTACGCTTAGAGTAAAGTTCCAGTTCAGGGTGTTTGTAGCTGAACAATAACCACTCGTATAAAATAAGCTTGTTCCATCCTGCAAACATTTTCGTTTTCAAAATATTATATCCGGCGAGGAAACTAGATCAAAAGTGTGACCACATGAAATAACAACACCATGAGATGCAATTGAAATATTTGTGATTATAATCATAGTTAAATGTCAAGTGGCTAAACAATTATTGTCATATATAGAATAATACATAAGGTGTATTGGTGTTGGAAACGGGTCAATAATTATAGGATAAGGAGGTGAATATATGCACAATCCCTACTCCTGACTTGACCGTAGACGGATAGACATTTATTTATTTATGTATTATGTTTATTTAGTTATCATATGTACCTTTTCCTTACTACTCCGATTAATATTATTATTACTGTTCTAACTGTGAATTGTTTCCATTTATCCCATTGTCATTCTAAATTCAAAAATTTCTTTTTTACGAAATTGAGGTCTGCCTTATCAAATTTCACACCGCGTTATGTTACATTTTATATTCGCCTTATAATCCTATAATTATGCACCCATTTCCAACATCTATACACCACATGTTTTATTCTATATATTACATTAATTATTTCGCCGCTTGACATTCAACAATGATTATAATCACAAATATTCGTTTTATTCATTAGTAGACTAAATAAAAGAAAAGGGCATAACAGAAGTAACCGCTTTGTTTATACAGCTTTTGTGAGCACACAGTACACATACTCTCTTCATTATTAAAATTCAGAATGAATCATTCACACAACATCAAGATTTCATTGACTCACATTTGAAACTTCTCTCGGATTTTTGCAAATTCCCAATAACTGATGAATTCAGTCTGTCTAATTATCCCAATTTGCTCAGTTCCACTGAATTATATTATCATTATTGAAGGGTGAGGTCGTCTTTTCTCAATACCTGATTACGCGAAATGAATTACCAATAATGAGAGTTAACTTCAATTCCCTTCACTTTTAACATTAGTTCATTACGCAAAACATCTTTTCACTTCACTTATCAAAGATTCTATGATGCTTATTTTACTCCAGGTATACATGAGAAATCTCGCCGGTTTATGTTTGTGTTCCGCAGTAACTCTGGTAAGTTTCACGTCATTTTGCCTGCAGTAAAATATTGATTGTGTTGTTGTTTAGAAGTGTTGGTAACGTAAAGTTCAATACCACCCCATGACTAGAGAAAATCAAAGGATTCAAACGTTGTGCGATAAGTAACATTCTAAGCTCACTGAGGCACAGATTCAGGTTAAAACACTGGTCATTAACAGACACAAATAAAATCCGAAGACATTTATATGAAGTGACATTCCATATTCCTCGGCTCGTCACTATGATTAATAATGGCACAATATTTCAGTGTGAACAGTTACACTGCCCAATGAAAGAAACTTTATATATAATTCCACTGAAGTGTTGTCATAATCCGAATTTCTGACGTTTCAACATTTTTCTCTTTAATTAGTTTTACAATTAAAAATACAGGTGAAATACGGTAGATATTTGTTTCAACAGTCTAGTCAATTATGTACCTAATTGTGATACGTGTCTGTTGTTACGCCTTATCATACACTTATCACTGTACTGGACTTACATCTCATCAGTAGCATGATTTTAAATTTTCTGTTAGAATGCTGATGCAAATGCACCATTCACATGGTGTAGAATATGGATCCTGAACTCAGCAGACGGGAGCACCTTCAGTCGCCCAAAGTCGGCAGGTTTTATAATATTGCACCTTAAGTTCATGATTTTCTATCTGACACCAGATGCGCTCAGGGTAGTGTGTGATTTACTCCGAGTAGGCTTATCTTTGTTATCAATACTCTAATTATCATTACCATTATTTGGGTTTCCGAATGGAACTGCTTTCTGGAGTGCATCATGCTTACCCTCATTCAGAGATTTGCATCTCACAGTTCCAGCACACAGACACGGTTTGCTCTTATCCTACCGCGATTCGTTTGTCGTTTAAAAAGTATTGTTTATTCAGTTTGATTAACGGCACCCATTCCTGCAAGTACACAAGTAATTCCACTCATATCTTGTGAGGCAACAATCCTATGTTGCTGATACCACTGTACCGCTGACATTTTAGTACTCTCGTTTTCCACGGCTGTAACAGATACTGGTCTTTTCAGTAGACGGTTGTGGGATATACACAATATCTTAGTAAGGCAGAGCTTGAGATTTCGAGAAGAAAATCTTTAAAATTTGGCACAATGTAAAACATACCAACTCTTACAGATGGTGTAAAATCCAACAATGCTTTAAAAAATGATCTGAAATCTATTAATCCCCAAAGTCACATAGCCCTAATCTTCTGATATAAATCATGGTTGATCACAACCGTTAGAATGTGTATCAACTGCGATTATCTCTTTATCAAACACAAAAACGATGTTACCATATATAAATAGTTAGGTTATTATGATATATTACTTGTAATCGCTGATGTGACAGGAAATATGTGTTCATACACCAAATAACAACAATCGTAGTTCCAGTGAGTTTATTGCCCCAAAACGCACGATATTCTGGTACAAACCAATGGTGTTCAAGAAGATCCTTTAAACGATACGTCTTCATTTCTCGTGAAAGCTTCTCATATTTATCTGTTAGTATATCTCTAGTGATTCGTGAGGTTGCGAGTGGAGAATATCTCTCATGTGTATATATTTAAGACTTTATTCATAACCACTTCAACACTGTTTATTTTCTCGTTTTATAACTGATGTCTTTCAAGTTGAATCGCTGCAGTGATCCTTGGTCGCCTAAAACTGGCTCATGTTTACCAAGTTCTACAAAGTCACCATCGAGGAGCTGGGTTTGTCCTGTTGCTGCGTATTAATGATTCCCTGTCTTGACCTCAACTGCGATTTCTTTGATATTAGACGCTTTTTAGTTACACGCGAACAATCACCGTTGTGAGTTGTTGTGAAGAGATGTTTTCGACGGTTGCATTTAAGATAGCAAAATGGTTCGCAAATATTTACGATAACTTACAGGGAATTGTGATTGTTCATCGATTATAATAGAAGAAGTGTTAAGACAAATGTTCGACAAATTACACTCTACCAGAAGAAGAATGGAGACATAAAAGATGCAACGTTAGATGAAGAGTGGAAGGCGTTCTTGCTTTATTATTATTCCGTTCCTTATTTATAGTGAAGAGTTTCGGATCAGTAAAGCAGTAGTTGGTGTACAAGTTTCTTCTATATTATATATATCCCTATCTTACCCATTCCATTGACTGCAATCTCAGAAACATACATAAGACGAACTAGAAATGCATCAACAGATTATGCGTTGACGTTAAGATACCATCAAAAGAGATAAGTTGTAACAACTAAGTATACATAGGCTTTGTTTCGTTTGTATATGTATTCAGTTACCATCCATTTCATTGTATGCATCCTGAACGTAACAAAACTACATCTACGTCATTTTCTTCTCTTCAACATACTTACTTCACACATTTTCATTATTATCTCAATTTGGCTGTACCGTTCAGTTACTCCTTGAACACTCCTTCAGCCTACACAAACCGTTCACCTACCTACTCTAGCACAGTAATTTCAGAAAGTCCAAAAGAAATACTCATCTAGATAGAGAAAGGGAGACGAAATTCGCACTATAAAATGATATCATTCTACTTCACAGGTTCTCATCAGCTGCAGACTATCTGAAATTACAGTGGTTATATAGTTGACAACAACATACTCTAATGTTTGAGTGGTAGTAGAGAAGAGATATTATAACATTGACACATCCAAAATGAAGGCAATACGATGTTTAGTATAAGTTTTCATCATCAATGTATAGGCTTCTAAGGTTAAAAATAGGGTGGAGGAGTGAGACAGAAAACAGAAAAAAATTAGTCAATAGAACAGTGTTAGCTTGTAGGTTAGGTTCACATAGCAACTCAAAAAACAAAAGCCGTTACAGTTTATGCGATTAAGATTTGTTCAGTGAGTCGAAATCACTGAATTAGATGACTAATTAATGTAACCAAAATCGAAATTCAGTGACCAATGGAGTGAGATGTTAATCACACTCTCTTTCTGTATGCATAAGTCTCATTTAAATGGTGTGATTGCGACCGCTTCGGCAAGTCGAGGTAAATTTTCTGTCCTTTGTATATTTAATATTTTGAAAGACTTAGAAATCTCTACGAGATGTACGGTATCAACAGAATGTTTGATAATTGCACTCTGAGAATATTTGCTTCCTATCAGGCACGGGTTTTTTGGAATATGTTCAGAAACCGGATGGAAGCACTTCTTTCCAATGTACTTGCTCCCGCAAGTGCATGTAAATTCATAAATGCAGTTGGAGTTGACATCAGTATGGTATTTATTCAGTTCTGAGTGGCTTAAAGAAGAAATGATGCTGTAAAATTTTATGATTTTGCTGCCAGAAGCTTCTTTTTAGTGCACTTTTCAGTCTCTTGTCAATCTTTTGTGACACTGCATCTCTTTTGAACGGGAGAAAAACAAGCAATTTTTTCTTTTCTACAGTTGGGGTGTTTTTCTTTCTCACATTTTTCTCTGCTATACTTCTGCATAAATCCCTCAGGGTATCCATTTTCTCTCAGGCATTTCTCGACGAAATCTCATTCTTCCTCGGCCTTGTTTGGTGAACATAGCTCCCCACTGATCCACGTTTATAGCTTACGCGATAAAAGGTGATATAGTGAAGATATTGTCCAGTCCAGGATTCTTTTCTATAGATGGACTTTCCGATCATGCCTTCGTTTGCTCATTCTACATTTAGATCCAGAAAATTAGACTCATTATTTTGTTCATATTCCAGGCCGTACAAAGATGGTAGGCATCCACCTATTGACTTCAGTTTATTGTATGTTTCGCTGTTGATTAGTTCCTTGAGACACTTATTTACTTTGTTTCCAAATGACGCTGTAGCATCATTTTATTCTGCTAATTTCGTCTTCTTTTATATATCGTAATTTATCAAGGGATTCAAATGTATGAAATATTCATTTCAACTGAAGCATTTTGTTTGAATTTTAAACAAAATCGGGTAAAATGTTGTTACATCGGATGCATTTCAAGCTTCATAACAATTAACATATCTGTATGTGTGTGTACATACACATACACATATACTTGTGAGTAGTCACATCATGCACATAAAGGATGAAGCAAACATACATACAAATATGTGAATAGTTTGTTTTTGTGGGAATACTCTATTAAATCTTGACTGGAGTTCATTTCAAAAATACGCTCAAATGACTTGAAAACCAACTGAACATTGAAACCGTGATAAACACACGTTGCAGACCATCAAACTCATCTACAGACAGACATATAATTGATAAGAATCCTAGGAGTGCTGTGAGTATGGACTTTAAGATTTTCTATAAAAATCCGTTAAGAGTGCAATCTGAAATACGCTGAGGTGATAGCCACCCAGTGTGTTTGTGTGTGGAAAAACAATTTGTTGGTACCCTAAGGCTCTTTTGGTGATCCTTATCTAATGATACTCGTATGAACAGTGTTAATAATTACCATCATTATTATGCCTAAACTCCTTATCATTGTGATTATCTGAATTTGTATCTCATACAAACATTTTGCAGATAAACTGATTTTAACAACTAAAGTTTTGTTTTATCCGGTTGTTCAAAATGTATTACACATATTCACAACATTTTTTCTGATAATTCCCGTAGTAAGACTGTTGAAGTTAATTTCAAATCAGCTTTCATCTTGAACCGACATCATTTTGAGAACCACTAATTTGAAGAAGCTTTTCTGTGCTTTCAATTTTTAATTCATCCATTCAACTAGTCCATCAGCACTCTCTCAAGCTAAACAATCCATTCCACGAAACCTATCGTATGCATTATTATTATTAAAATTCGATTACATATTCAGGTATTTATGACACCTGCATCCCAAATCCAGTATTTTACCGTCAGATGTGCATACTGAAATACTCTGAGACGATAGACGTTAGTAAAACAGCGACATTCCCTACCTAGTTTGCTATTAGGATTCTGAACCAACTGATGGGATTTTCCTAGTACGGCTGCTAAAACCATGTGCAGCATCCGCTCTTTTCTTGGGCGTTAGGTTGCACCGAACAGCTTTTTTGTCGTAGTTGTTAACTTTTTAGCGGTACGTAGCTACTATATTAATGGCTGGATGACTGACACATCGTTATAGTCATGTTTGCACACTGATGAAGTATCCGTCTAGCCTGGTGAAACGCACATTGAAGTTGGTCAGACTGATTGATTTATGTTTTCTCCTGAAATACTAAGTGTTGCAATGATTAATCTAAACTTTACGTGTTTCTTTCCTGAATTCTACCATTTATGTTTTCATGTCATAAAAAGTCTTAGTCTAAAATGTCGTTCCGAAACAAAAATCAGCGAGGTCCTTCAGCAGTTATTTCGTTCGAATCCAGTGGCTTCATTATTGTAGGTTGAGTTATCAATGAAGTGAGAGCAGTATCCACTTCATTAACAGGCCATACTTCTGCATGATTTGTGAATACATTACAAACAACTTCATCCAAGTTTATTATATGCCATTATACCAACAGTGAATAACTACTCATCTGCAAAGATTAAGCAGAAATGATATAAACTACGTCAATTTTTTATCACAGTTCAGTTGAATTCAAACCAAATTATGTGGTATTCACCTGAAGAAGAACATCAGAACATAAAACAATTCCAACAGTGGTGTGAACATGGGCAGTAATTTTGCTCGAAATATTACCAATAACAAAACTTATCATTGTGTGTAAACTATTAAAATATAATTCTACTTTATTAAGCATCAGAGAACTCACTCCGGCATGACAAGCTCTGTAGTTTAAAGGATTCATTTGACCTAATTAGACAAGTCAATATAATTTACAAATACCTTGTAGTGAATGTTAGTCAAGTCAAACATATAGGTAAAACTAGTAGATCGGGGTAGTCAGATTGTCAGAACATAATTTTTTAAGGTTAGAATGTTTTACTCCTAGAAGATAAATAACTTAGAAGAAAGCTCAGAAGTAACAAAGATAGGTGGAGAGAAGGAGAGTAAGATTGCTGAATCCTTGTTCATTGAGTTTACACTCAACACGTGCAATACGAATGACTCGTCACTGATACCGGATGAATGGAAAATACTACGATCATTCAACGAAAATCATGAAAAATAATGGGATTATATAAACGCGGTTAGAACGTTGTGTGAGCAGCTGTTATGTACTGCTGCTGAGTGAGTTATTAGTGTTTTTCCCATCGCCAATTATGTTATATACCCGTCGAGTAGTTAATAGTCTTTACGCGGAAATTGGGAAATCAGAAGTCCACGAGGTTTAAGGTGATACTTGTATTTTCCAGACAAGGAAAATAAATGTCACACAAGAGTGTGAGTGAAATGGTACGAAATGTACGAACCTGAGAACAAGAATAATAAAGCAAGAGTAGATGTGAAAATGGCTAATACACATGAACTAATAAGATAACGTCTTACCATGATTGGTTGTAATGTCATGTGATAGTAAGGTCATTCAGTGTTTTTTTTAGTTAGTGGACAGACAAAAGCATCTTGTCAGTTATAATGAAATATCGATCCATATACACATAGCAAAATATAACAGACTGTCAAAAACAAAACACACATCATGTGGATACATATCAGCAGCTTAATATGATTATGAGCAGTAATAAACTCTACCACAGTGCACTACTTCTGTTCTTGCATTAAGACGAAATGCCTTCTTTAATTTGATTCGGTGATTTTTAAAAAAGATAACTGGACGAAAACTGCATGCCGGCATTAGACACTAAATTGCTAATACACTGCAGTCATCGTTGTCAGCCATTTCTAAGCATTCATTGTGAAAGTGATGTGTTAAGTGTCGAATCGTCTTCCACCAGTCCCAGAATTCCTCCCTCCATCGACTTCTGTCTTGATAAATAAAACTTTCCACCGATTGTAAAACCGCGCAGACTTCTTATCTATTTCTTTAACCTGTGCAGACATGAATATTTTTAACAAAGATTTTACTGATGTGCGCTTAGAAAACAGAACGGATAGTTTTACAATTAACGAGATATGTAGTACCCCTATACCAACTGTAAACATGCTTTTTAATCTAATTTGTATACTTGCATTATATGTGTATACAGACTGATTTTTATATATACTTCGCAAATACTTGTCCATTCACTGTTGAATATTACCTTGACACAATTTCGAATTTGACTACTGCTTCAATACATATTCATATTCTTCACAAGTGCCTTTTGATTTACGTTGTGGGCGTCGAGTAGCCACAACGTCTGCGCACATCAATAAGAGCGAAGAAATACATAGAATATATGTGTACAGCAGTTTAGTCAGACAACGCACGCAACAAAATTGGTGAGCCCGACGACCAATTTCGACAGCGACGACAAATTGGTATCCTTGACGATAGCTGGTTCACCCCGACGACGAATTGTTGACCCCAACGACAAATTTCTACCCCGTCGACAAATTGTCCATCGCGACGACAACTTTTTCACCTCGACGATAACTTGTTGACTCCAACGACATTTTGTTCACCCGGACGCAGCATTACACTTGCTGGATTAATCAAACTCTAACTTTATCGGATATATAATAATAATAATAATAATAATAATAATTGCTTTATTCCAAAAACAGTACTCATGATACAGCAAGGAATTTTCAGCATTCAGTACAATATTGCATCTAATTTACCCAAAAACGACAAAAAAAATTAAAAATACACAATACATAATAGTAATAAAACGATTGTTGTAGCAGCTACGTAGCAAAATACTGTTTGCCATACGGAGAAAAATATGTATAAAGTACAAAATTGTAGTAATAATAGTAATACCAACTAATATAAAATAGCAGAGTAACGATTTAAACGATAGAAAGTGTAACACCATAAAATACAGAAAGATGAGCGATAAAAGGGTCGATTCACTGTACTAATTACATAGTAACTTGTAAGTTTCACGTCTAACAGAGTCTTCGTCACATAAAGTACGCGCTAAATAGGGTATTGTAGAATTTCTATACTTAGTAGTACGAGCATATATCTTTTTATATTGACTTCTCGTCCTACCTGATGAGATACAAGGGGACAGGTGTGAATAAAGGGGGTGCAGAGGGTCTGACATTATAGCCTTTGCCCATTTCGTACAGGAATTTATATGCCTCTCGACTATAGTATTAGCGAGCTCATGCAGTGGCAGGCCACAAGCTCTACTCACAGCATTTAATACTCTTCGTAATATGATATAATCTTTTTTGAGCAGCCCAGGAAAGATTAATGGAGAGCAGTAGAGTACAATAGGTAAAATACAGGAGTTTAAAAATTGCAAAACTAAAGGTTGGTTGATACCTGATTGTCTTAACTTTTTAATGTAGAAGGTAAGACGAAACATTTTCTTAGAGATAGATAAGATATGGGATGACCATGAAAGGTCAGGGGAAAAAACTAGTCCAAGGTATTTAATACTTGATTTGGTTTCAATTTCCGTGCCATCTATGCTACAGGGATCATGAGAGTTAACTAGTTCAAGTAAGTCACGTCGATGCTCGAAAGTAAAGTGAAGCACCTGACATTTGGAAGGATTTAATATAAGACCATTTGACTTGGACCAGTTGTTGATGTCCAACAGAAAGCTATTAAGTTTGGAGCTGTCAGACTCGAAAGTGATAGGCAGTGATACAGTCAGATCATCTGCATATTTGACAAAGTTAGTTTCGTTTGAATGAGGTAGGTCATGTAGGAAGAAAGAAAAAAGCAAAGGAGAGAGGACAGCACCTTGTGGAACACCGGATTTTGTAAGCGAGGTAGAAGAAGATTTGCCGTTATATACAGTATACTGCATTCTATCAGAAAAATAGGAGTGCAACCAACTCTTAGCCCAGGATCCTGTTTGTGTCAATGATAGCTTATTTAATAAAAGGCCCCTAGGTACAGAGTCAAAAGCAGATGTGTAGTCTAAGAAAGCACTACGAACATATTTAGCAACTTTGTCTAAACAAGAGACAACATTGTGATACAAGACAACCGCAGCATCCAAGGTACTTCTACCATGTTTGTATGCAAATTGTTTAGGATCATTAAAAGGTTTCAAAGCGGGTTCAAGACGAAGTAAAAGTAATTTTTCCATCAGTTTTAAAAAGGGGGAAGTAATTGCAATAGGCCGAAATTTAATATCAGAACCAGAAGATGGTTTTGGTATAGGGATAATTTTAATGTTTTTCCATGCAAAAGGTAGAACGTTACCAGAAAAAGAGGCATTAAAAATGTTAGTAAGAGGATAACACAAAATATCAGCACAATTCCTGAGGACAATGGCAGGTATGCCGTCAGGACCAAGGCTTTGAGAAGGCTTAAGAGACCGGAGACATTTAAGCACATCAAGGGTATTAAAACCACTAAAGTTATTGTCAATATGATTTGTATCATTTGGAAGGGTATCAACAGAAGAGCATATGAAAGATTTATTAAGAGTGTCAACATTAAGAGATGGAACAGAAATACATCGCTTACCGTTAGTAATTTCTTTGAAAAGTTTCCATAAATTAGAAGGGGTTTTACATGACAAAAATCTTTGATTATATAAAACACTTAGTCTCTTTATTTCCAGTTTTATCAGCATGTTTAACTTTTTTACACCAGGCTTATCATTAGTTTTGAACAACAGTTCTTTATTTCTACGTAGCTTTTTGAGATATGGCGAAGATAAGCGATCAAATCGGATGAATAATGTTTCTTTAGGACAACATATTTCGAAACAGAATTTAAGATAATCAGTAGTGTTTGTGATTGTTTCATCTAATGTTTGTTCTGTAAATAAGTCCCAGTTAGTGTCTTTCAACATGCATCTGAGCTTGTCTAGGTTGTCTTTTGAGTAGCATCTCCGTTGAACTTTACTGCAGAGGTGAGAGAGGACACCTTTGTGTGATTTGGAATATATTTTAGGCAGCACACGTATGATGCAGTGGTCAGAATTAAGTAGAGGAGCACGTTTGCGAGCTTCATATATACCAACATCATTGATAAATACCAGGTCCAATTTTTTACCAAGACGGGTGGCAAAGTTGACAATATTGTCATGACCAAGTGATATAAGGAAGGAGCGATCGCATGAATTAAAATCACCTGTTACTATTGATAAAGAGTTCTCGAAGCAAGCTGCAGCAAAAGCGGTGAATTCATCGGCGAACATAGATAAATCCAATATGGTACAGCCAGGAGAGACATAAACATTAGAAATATAAATGAATTTGTATTTTGAAATGTGTTTCGGGTGACATCTCACAGTGATGCAATCAATGAAGTCATTCGAGAATTTGAAACAAACTTTGTTTGAAATGGACCATTTTGAGTGAATAAAAGTTGCAACACCTCCACCACACTTTTTCTTGGAACAAATACGGTCTTGTCGAAAAACATTGAAATTGTTTAGAGACACAATATTGTCATTGTATGAGTCATGGAGCCAGGTTTCTTGCAGAGTGACTATACCAGTATTGTGGTAGGTACTAGAAGACAACAGAGACTGAAAATCCAGAATTTTGTTAGGCAGGGACCGGCAGTTGGTACTAATGATAACTGGAACAGTGGTGTGATGTATGGGTGTAGATTTTAAGGCACGCTGCCAACCTCCATGGTGCTTTTTCTTGAGTTTATTGCAAATATGAAAGTTTTTGGGTTTAAAACGTTTTATAAAATCCCGAGGGTAGATAATACGATTAGAATGCATAATGTGATATGTAAATACCAATAAAATACGAGTAAATAGATGCAAAATGTACATGGAATGTGGTAGCCCAAAAATATTCAAACAGGCCGCCAAGGTCATTCGATGTATATATATATATACATATAATAGACATTTCGAGGTCATTCTTGTGCTTTCTCATCGCACAACTTGCAGTAATCTGTGGTAAGCACCCGCATTGCATGTTTTTCGGTTTTGCCATATTCTTTGTGTGCATTATTTTTGCTATTTTGTTACTGTTAAACCATTTTTCTACGAATTGTATCATGTCTTCCGATACCCTGATACCTTACAGCTGGGATCTGTTGGTACCATTTCTCTTACTGTACCAGTCTTTAGGCCCAAAGACTCCCATCTTTGGTTTGCACGACTGGAAAATTATTTCACTGCCAATAAGCTTACGTCACAGACGGTTAAATTTGGCATATTGAGTACAGTACTACCAGACGAAATCGCCGAACAGGTTCGACAACACATAGTTCAGCCCAGCACAGACGCTCCTTACGACAAGTTGAAAGAAGAAGTACTTCGATGCACTTCACTTTCTGATAGGCAAGCACTCGATCGTTTGTTAAGCAACGTAGAGCTAGGCGATAAAACCCCATCACAACTCATGAGGCACATGCAAAGCCTAGTAGCAGGAAGGGATATCGACAAAAGTCTCTTTTACCAAATTTGGTTGCGACGACTTCCTGCAAACATTCAACAAGTTCTTGCTTACGGAGATGACGACATTGACATTGAGAAGCTTGCCAAAATCGCAGATCGCATGTATGAGAGGTCAACACCTCAATCTGTTGCTTCCACCAGCAGAATGCCAGACACTGACGACAGGATACAGGCTCTAGAACACAAAGTCGACACCGTACTGAGTCAGTTAGCAGCACTGACCACACGCACACGACCAAGCCGTTCTAGAAGCTCGTCTCGTCGACGTCTTTCTCGATCACCCAGCACGTCACGACATCACGATACTATTTGCTGGTACCACCGTAGTTACGGAGACAATGCACGACGGTGTCGTTCACCTTGCAACTTTCAGGCTAAACCAAAAGATATATCATCATGTATGAAAACTTCTACTGTTGGCAATCTACGATCTAGCAGTCGTTTGTTTTATGTAACAGATAGAAATACCGGTACTACGTTCTTAGTCGACACAGGAGCAGAGGTTAGTGTTCTCCCTCCGACTACGCAGGAACGTCAACATCCTGACCCTGCAGTTACGCTCCAAGCCGTTAATAAGTCTAATATTGTTACATATGGTAGTAAACGAATGACTTTAGATTTTGGTCTGCAGAATACCTACATTGGTCTTTCATCATCATCCAAAAAAAAAAACCAATCCTTGGTATAGATTTTCTACAGCAACACAAACTGCTAGTTGATCCGGTTAGCCCTAAGCTTATAGACTCGCTCAATAAAAGGTACATCGCTGGTACGATTAGCCGTGCATCATCGCTGAACTTGATGGTCACACGCACACCAGCATCTCCATATACTGACTTAGTAAATCAGTTCCCTGACCTTCTACAACCCTCTTTCCGAGCAACAGAACTAAAGCATCAAGTGGTTCATCACATTAAAACCACTGGACCACCAGTTTTTGCACGTCCTCGACGCCTTGACCCACATCGACTTAAAATCGCAAAAACAGAGTTCGATAAAATGTTAGAGCTCGGCATTATTCGACCATCCAACAGCTCTTGGTCTTCACCGCTGCACATGGTACCCAAAAAGTCTTCTGGTGAGATACGGCCATGCGGGGATTATCGAGCTTTAAACAAGCAAACGGTACCTGATCGATACCCCATACCGCATATTCACGATTTCGCCAGCAACTTGCCAGAGGTTAAAATTTTCTCCAAAATCGACCTTGTCAGAGCGTACCATCATATTCCCATCCACCCGGATGACGTTCCAAAAACCGCTATCACCACGCCATTCGGCTTATACGAATTCGTGCGCATGCCTTTCGGGCTGATGAACGCCGCTCAGACATTTCAACGTCTCATCGACCAAGTACTCCGCGGCCTGCCCTTCGTCTACGCATACATTGACGACTTACTAATTGCAAGTGCAGACGAAACCGAGCATGTGAAACATGTGAAGACGGTGTTCGAAAGACTTCACAAATACGGCATGACTATCAATTTAGATAAATGCGAATTTGGTAAGAAATCACTGAAATTCCTCGGTCACTTGATTGACAATCAAGGAATTAGACCAGTCCCCGACGATGTACAAGCCATCAAAGACTATCCATTACCAGATTCTTTCAAGAAACTACGGCGATTTTTGGGTCTAGTCAATTTTTACCGGCGTTTTATCCCGAACTGTGCTAGAGTTTTGCAACCGTTGACCGACTGCTTACGTGGACATAGTCGTTCATTCTATTTGCCTGCAGAAGCTGTTAAAGCATTCGAAGCTGTTAAACAATCACTAAACGACAAGACGCTCTTAGTCAGACGCCAGAATGACGCCCCCTGTCTCTCATGACAGATGCTTCAGATGTCGCCATTGGGGCAGTGTTACAACAGCAGGTACATGGCGAATGGCAACCCCTTGCATTCTTTTCGAAACGACTGAATCCTACTCAATGTCGATATAGCACCTTTGGTAGAGAGTTATTAGCTGTTTATTTAGCAATCAAGCACTTTCGACATATGCTGGAAGGTACACCTTTTACTGTCTTTACAGACCACAAGGCTCTAACGAAAGCCTTATCAGCAAAACAGGATAACTACTCTCCACGTGAACTACGACATCTCGAGTTTATATCCCAGTTCACCTCCGATCTGCGACACATAAAGGGTAAAAACAATGAAGTGGCAGACGCTTTATCACGTATGCACATTGATAACATTGTATGCCCAGACATCGACTACGAACATCTCTCAAACTTACAACGAGATGACGCCGAACTCAAAAAGATCATGTCTTCTAAAACAACATCTCTAAACCTCGAGGCAATTCCTTTCGGCACGACAAAAGTTATCTGCGACACCTCTACAGGTAAATATCGACCTTTCATTCCAATAGCTATGAGACATACAGTATTCGAGAAGTTACATAACTTGTCGCATCCTGGTGTTAGCGCTACTACCAAGCTACTAAGAGAAAGATTTATCTGGCCAAACATTAACAGCGACGTTAAGAAGTGGACACGAAATTGCTTGTCTTGTCAAAGAGTCAAAATCAACCGGCACACCAAAGCACCACTTGGTCGCTTCCCTAACCCCGACTCTAGATTTGACCACGTACATGTAGACATAGTTGGTCCACTGCCTCCTTCCAATGGTTTCAACTATATTCTAACCTGCATTGACAGATTTACTCGTTGGCCAGTAGCAGTTCCATTAATCGACGTCTCAGCTGAAACGGTAGCTAAAGCTTTAGTCGAAAACTGGATAGCCAACTTTGGTGTCCCATCAATTATCACTACAGACAGAGGTGCCCAGTTTGAAAGCCGACTGTTTGACCAACTAACTGAATTACTAGGCATTAAACGAATACGAACGACAGCGTATCATCCTAGTTCCAACGGTATGGTCGAACGATTTCATCGACAACTCAAAGCTGCACTCGCTGCTTCTTTGACTCGAAACGATTGGTCAACCAAACTTCCACTAGTATTACTTGGTATACGAGCTACTATAAAGAAAGATATTGGCTGCTGTGTTTCCGAACTAGTCTATGGAACAACATTACGATTACCAGGAGAATTTTTCACCCCGGGTAACCAAGTTCCACACGATATGACTGGTTACGTGCACCAGCTAAAACGACACATGAACGAGCTAAAGATATCAATTCCACGTCAGCAGGAACGAGCGTCATACATCCCGTCACAACTGACAGATTGTACTCACGTCTTCGTCAGGAGAGAAGGTGTACAACGACCACTTCAACCCGCTTATGATGGCCCATTCAAAGTTCTAAACAGAAACGCGAAAGTTATCACGATAGAAAGATTGAATAAAACAGAAGCCATCAGTATCGACAGAGTCAAACCAGCGTTCCTCGACGATTTCGAAGTCAACGATAAGAACCAGCTGAACGACGTGCCAACACCTACATCTACACAAGCTTCAACGTCGACAGAGAAGCCTGCGAAAACAACACGATCTGGTAGACGAGTCCATTGGCCTAAACGTTACGTGCAAGTCATCGAAATATAACTTACTATGAATTTTCATTTTTATTATCTTTATTCGTAATTGTCATTTGATTACTCATTTAACTGATTAATATTTTCATACATAAATCACGTCACTATTATTTTAACATCGATATTTCCTATATTATTATATTTAATCACATCTCGTATATTATTCACGTATCGTCTTCGTCTACCGACTACAGATCCCCGGACAATTTTATCGTTCCTTATATATTCTATTACGATTAGTAATTCCACTTTCCCTAGATTATCGCATTTATTATCGATGTTATTAACCGCTTTAAACTGCTCATTTTTCAGCTTAATAAATCGCCTTCTGTGTACTATCGCTGCTACGTATTACGCTGACGCATGTTATTTTCGAACACTTAAATGTATTTTTTTTATATTTCAGTGTTCTGGTGGGGGAATTATGTAGTACCCCTATACCAACTGTAAACATGCTTTTTAATCTAATTTGTATACTTGCATTATATGTGTATACAGACTGATTTTATATATACTTCGCAAATACTTGTCCATTCACTGTTGAATATTACCTTGACACAATTTCGAATTTGACTACTGCTTCAATACATATTCGTATTCTTCACAAGTGCCTTTTGATTTACGTTGTGGGCGTCGAGTAGCCACAACGTCTGCGCACATCAATAAGAGCGAAGAAATACATAGAATATATGTGTACAGCAGTTTAGTCAGACAACGCACGCAACAGATAAACCAAGGGAAGCAGAGATTTCTATTGTGGACAAGTTCAATGAGAAAGCCTAATGATGCCACTCAGCTTATTCTAGCGTCCCTAACAACAGTTCTCATATTGGTTATCGGAATACTTTGAAATATCAGAGAAATATGATTTCACAGAAGGAAAATTTCGTGTCGGTAGTAAAATTTTTGTTACTGTGACAGGAGAAAACATTTTAATTGATTATACTATAAGTGATGAAATCTGAATTCACTTGTCTTGCTCACAGCCACATTTCAAAGTTTAACTGATATCTGTGAGATCGATGAACAAACATAATCATAGCTGTGATTATCGTCCTTCGGTTATAGCAAGCATTTTATTGGTGCATTCGCCTTATGCACACTTTATATTGTTACCACTAGAATCTAACCGCACACAGTTTTTTCTATCAGAAATGAATAAAAATAAGGAGATGTGTTTAAAATAGTTTGGTACTCATTTTACGAACCTACTGAGTCCTACCACTGTACAGCTATACTGTGAGTTCATTACCAATATTTTTCATTAATTTAATGAGATATTCTATTTGAATATGTGGAAGAGACTGTTTGAGATAGTGTTGGATAGGCAGATTGATAATAATGGAATGTGTGATAACTGAAGTTGTGATTGGAACAGTATTTCAACAGGGTTTCGACAAGTGACATCCAAACTATTAGAGTGAAATTACATCCCAACTTGTGTGTAACTGACTTGAATTTCATCCACGATTTCCATTCAATTTATGCATCAGGTTTTGTATACAACTTTGTGATAAATATCACGTTATGTTCTTCCTCGAGTAAAACTCGATGTTTGGATGATCATATTCTCCTTTCAGACTGCCACTGACACTCTATTTAGTGAATATGCAGTAATGCTGGAGAACACAATCTCATACACAGTCGATTATTCAGAACTGACTGCAGCCACTTCATTGAATGAGATGTGAGAATCGCTTCTCATGTTCTCGTGTGTTGTGTTGAATCACTCAGTATATGTAAATTAAAGTTTGTTTGTTTACAGGTTTCAATGTGTGTTCTGAAGATACGTATTTTAAATTTCCTGGTGCATGTTTAAATAATACACGGAAACTCGTTGATGTGTTTAAGCGCTTATGGAAAAATTGTTATAGAATAAGTATTGCATTCCACGCTGTGATTCATTGAACGTCTTCTTATTTTCTGTCATGCTTTGATGCGTTATCTATTTTTGTGTCAAAGTTCACGAAAAGAATTCCATTGTAGAAGTAACAGGCTTCATAACGAATGTCACAATATTCATAAGTGTGTAACTAACCTGTCATCAAATATAGAATAGAATGAAATATTGATCTTATACATTTAATGCCAACATGGTTATTAGGATTATAGTTCAGGCGTGTGAATTAGTTGACAGTAATCGAAGTTTATCATAAAAGTGATAATTCAAGGATAAATTCATTCACGTGATTTTATAATCTAGGCATCCGTTCATGGGGTGACATTATTCACTTATGATGCTATCAGTGGAAGTTGTTACGATAAAAGTGAAAAGACAGTTGGGTGAAAATTATTATTTAAAAATTAAGTAAGAGATTATGCCTCACTATTTTGATACCTCGGTATAATATCTGTGATTTCAGAACACTTTTATATTCTGAACTTGCAGATATACGAAAATGACACTTAGATGACATCGACGGAAGTTATGAATAGACAACTGTGTCTTCACTCATTTGATCAACTACGCAACTTATTCAGTTTAAGGCTTCCCGAAGTAGATATAATAAATGTATATGTAAAGAAATATATATAAATGTTAGTTTCATCAGATATCTGTTAAACAAGGTTAACAGTAATTAAACTGTGATTTCACCAACAACTACGTCTTATAAGAAGCATAAGTCAAGCTTGAAATTATTTGAATTTCAGTTAGCAAAGGAACTTATTGGGTTTAATCCCAATAAAAGAAACCTGTTAAACGGAGTTATCCACACGGGCACCTTCGACTTCAACCTCCTGATATTCTTTTTATTTACCCTCAAAAGTTTTAATTGTTAATTGTGAGACGAAGGTGATTTACGAATATTGTTGCTTGTTGTTTACAATTTGAAAACATTAATACGGACTTTGGCGATACTGACAGTCACCAACTATTTAACGAAGCCACATCCTTCCACATTCCTGCATATATATAAGGACGATAACTATCACAACGTTGAATTACAGCATCACAATGAATACATGGTACGTAAAACACATTTCATGTTCCGTAATAACCTTTGTTTGTATTTCAGAGTCAGCATTGCCTTGTTAATTATTCTGTGAGTTTATTTGTAAATAAATTTTTGCATTTTACCAGTACATTGCGAAATTCTTTCCTAATATGCTTCTGTTAATATTATTGTCAGCAGTGCATGAATTTCTGCTCACTCATACATGCATATTTATCATGAATACGTACATGACACTGACAGTGTGAGACATGCTGCTGGTTCATTCATATCCTGACGATTATCAGTCAGTGATTAACTAAACATGATCACTCCTCTCTGTTCATGAGTGGCTTAGAAATATGCCTCATACTGTCAATCGGAATACAACTTCTAGGTTGCTAATGCATCCACTTCATTCTGTTTTAGATTATGTGGAATCTAATTGTATGCTGCTTTACTGCTAGTTGAGAAGTTGAGGACCATGTTTCTAGTCAACTATATTATACTGGTATTGACGGTAAGTCAAAATATCCGAAGACAATTTTGTGTGACTCTCATGTACAACCTCTGTAAGTGATATGTTACTTAGAATGAATTTTGTTATATACCTGAGTTGGTGTCCTTGAGGAAAGCTAACTACAAATGTTCTAGTTGCCACTGTTGAAATTCATTGTAAAACACTGTTCAGGTATCACATAAATCAATAGCGTTCTGCATTATCTCTTTCGTTATAAATGATTTGATCATTTACAATGTCATTTGTTAGTGAAATTCACCTCACTAACGCGATAATGATAACAATGTGAGGTATCTATCAGAGTGAAGCGCCTCTCTCACCAAGAAATATACAACACAATTTGGTCATATTCTCTATTTCTTAATTCATCGTCTGATGACCACGTATTATTATTTAGAGAAATGATTTATATCTGACTTGAAGTAATTCACATAAATACAATACGCTGCACTCCAAATAAAATAAGCTAAATAATTTCAACAGAACCGCTATAATCGCTTTTCAAATTTGTAGGCAATTTTATTGTTTCGATTTGGCCTCCGTCACGACTAGATCCAGTCACAGAATCACTGAATAGTGCAGAGAAATGGACTACGATTCCTTCATAGTTTGTTATTTTGATCATCTGTCCGATAAAAATTCGTGAAGGAATGAACACAAAAAATAGTCAGAAGTCCACAATTATTTCACCTGAGTAAATAAGAAACCAAAACCAAAATTGTCACTTGATAAGAAGATATGCTGGTTACCTTTTGTTTTGTAAAATGAGAATAATATTTGTATTAATATTTCAGTTTTCAAACACTTATCCGTCTGAGGTTGCTTTACTGCTTGTCAGTGCGGGATATTTTTATAATGGTCCAGTATCTCTTGTTATCTCAATTGGTTTAACCCTTGTGGTCTCAGTGATAATAATATTTGCTTTCTGGAAATGGAATAATCTGACAACGAAGGGATTCAACGTATTTGCCTCAGTAGCAGCTGGCCTTGGCATCGTGGGATTTGTTCTCCTAATCATCAAGAGAACATCGGGAAGGGTAATTATTTATAAGTAGTCTTGTAATTCATTAAATGTCACGTAAGAGTTGTCGTTTTAACTTTAATATTGCTGAGAATATTCATCTTGATTTATAAAACGAATAACTTGTATGACAAACACAAAAAGGAGACTGTCTGTTGAAGAGAGTTGTCTGTTTTAAATGATCTTTAAATATGTTTGCCCAGCTTCACGTGTGCTTATAGACATGTTAATTGAATATTTCCTTGTGTTTGGCTGCCAGTAAGTAGTGAACTCAAGTGGTCCAAATGACAAATTATGATCAATTCTCCTGAAAACGATATCGCAGTTAACTTTGATAAAAAGAAGCCATCAGTGTGTATCAAGTGAAACATTATCATTCGAACAATACCGGAATTGTTATTTTTTGCAATATAATTAACGCCCAGCATTGACTTCGTGAACTGTTAACAGCTTCAAATACGTAATGCATAGAAATAGTCAAACTCAGCATATGGTTTTGCTCCATATATTGTTCTATCAGCTAACTTTTCAATGTGGTCACCAATCTAGAATGCTTGCAAGCACGGCGACCTTCCTACTGATGTTAGGTGACTGAAATCAACCGGTAGGAATTCCGGAATTCACGCATAACACTAGAATTCATCCTGTTCAACGTCTCACAACAAAACGAATTCGAAGTGATCTAATTTTATGCTCCTGGTTTTCGGAAAGGAAGGGAACACGGTCTTCTCCCCTCTCATATTCAGAATGAATGTGCGTCGGTGGCATGGTGGTTAGGACTCTCGCCAATCATGCACACGGTCCGACGCACACCTAATACCTATCGTCGGCCTGCAAAATTTGAGCTTCCGATATCAAATGCTGAAAATTCCATACCTGTACCAAAAAATACGGTGTAAAATCAAGCTGAAATCAAAAAAAGAAAAATAAATCAGAATCATTCACTTATCGTC